>JAEQBH010007867.1:0-111377 GCA_016808115.1 Tetrastigma voinierianum | reverse complement strand
CGTTACACCTCACCTCAGGTTGCTTTGATTTGATGTCGCGACATTGCTTTGATGTCGTGACATTGCTTTGATGTTTTGTAACACCCAAATTATACCCTAATAGTTTTATAACATGTTTAGGGTATAAAATAACTTAAATTTACATTTTTCGAAAAAAAAAAATTTAATACTAAGTGAGAAAAATGATAAAACCAGAATTAATACAAGAGTTAAGAGTAAAATAGAAAATGTCACATTACACTCATATCATAAAGCTAAGAATACATGTTAAAGTTGAATATGTGATAAATGAATTGCAAATAGAAATGGAATGAAGAATTTTAATGCAAAATGGAAAACTTAAGCAAAAATGAGATTTGCCAAACAAGGCCTTATACATGAATGGGATAAGACAAAATTTGGTCTTAGAGTTAGGCATTTCATACTTTGGGAGCTAGGGTTCGCGTGAAGGAGAAGATAAGCCAATTGAGGGTTTGCTATCTCTCCATTTAGTTCAAGGTTTTGCTTGATCAAGAGAAGGAAAGGAAGCTAGGTTCAAGTATTTCAAGGAAATCAAGGTTAAGAAACCATCCTAACTCCATTTGTTCATGTTTGAGGTTAGGAAGAACTCTAACTCTTCTCATTCATGCAGGTTTGTTGTGAGCTGGGTCGATGTTTGTTTTTATTTGGATTTAGTTGTATGGATTCTCCTTTTCGATTGTTAGGAAAGTCCTAACTCATTTTCGTTTTTATGCTTAGGGAGAACCTAACTCTTCCATCTTTGGGTAATTTGTTTTTGAATTGGAGTTGTATTGCTTTGAGTTGGTTTTGTTGGCTTGTGGGGTCTTAAAGACCAAGAAGTGTAAAAAGAGATATATAGGTTTTGAAGGGAATTGTTGTCAAAGTTTTTTTTTTTCAAAAACCCATGTTTTGTTTTGGCCATAAATTGGCATCTTGACCTCCAAATTGGATGATTCCAATTGGATATGGTGCATAAGACTCATGGATGAAAATTTCTAGAAGAAATAGAGACCTAAAGCGGTCCAGAAATAGCAGCCACGTTGGTGTTTCCGAGATGGACCAAAACAAAGTCTAGAAACAGGAAAATTTATGGGTTGTGTCATGTTTTTGTTTTGGCCATAACTTGGCCATTTGTCATCCAAATTGAGTGATTTCTGTTGGGAAAGAACCCTAAGAGGTATACCTACAAAATTATATAAGGTACCAAGAAGCAAACCTGAAGCTAAGTCCCCTATTTTTTATACTGAAGTGAAAATATGAATAAGCTGCTGGGTTATCCTCTGTTTTGGTACAGTTTTGGTGTTTTGGCCATAGGTTAAGTAGTAATAATCCAAATGTGATGATTCCAATTTCTACTGAAAATAGACTCATAGAGCTATCATTTTATTGAAGGAAGTTTGGGTAAAATATGACTCACCTATTCCTTAAAAATTTTGCAAGTGAAGGTGTATTGCAGAAATCATCCATAACTAGAAACCCATGCATTCATGATTGATTTTTCTTTGTTTGTTCTCCGACAGACGTATTTGTGATGCATTAGGTCAGATGATAAAACCTCGAGCTAAGATAGGGATTCAAGGAATATGAGTCAAGAATGGATAACCCTTTAGTTTGTTCTTCGTTACTTCTTCTTGTTTCTCGGGTGTTGTGTTTATTTTGTCATCAAACCTGAAGTGTTGATATAAAATCTGCATGCGTGCTTCTAGTTTGAACCATAAATAAATTGCTTTGGGTGTTGGTTAATTGATCTCAAGTGAATTAACATGAAAAAGGGAAGGCAATGTATGTTAATGCATGAATCATGTGTAGTCGAATGTATCGTATGGTTCGCTTTTAGTGCAACACGCATGTATGTGCTTAAATTATGTTTCAAATCTGTTAAAGGTTTGGTAATTGAAATAGTGCGTAAAACTCATGTGTTAAGTGAGTTAAAATGAAGAAAAGTGATCGATATGGCCAAACGCGTAGATAGTGTTTCTAAGGGAGATTATGTAACTTTAAAAATGCATCATCGACTTGGAATAAATTGGTTTTTAAAATGGGTTAATCGATATTAACATAGTGGTAAAGTAGGCATATTGGTTGTAAACTTGCGTTTCTTGTGAATATAATCTAGCAACTTTTACTATGACTAATTATTAATGCCCTTAAGAGAATGTTAGCCGTCATATTCGAGTTAAGGATAGATTGGTATACTAATAAGGATAAATGTAGCAGTTACGAATGATATGATTGATGGTGACATACCGATCTGTAGCCCAACGAGACAATATCGGGTAGTGTACACAAAATGCAAATATAAAATAACCACCAGAGCCCAATAGGACAAGAATGAGTTATTAAAGCGTTAAATCGACCAGCGTTCAACGGATCATGCCGGTGATTCCGTTATCCTATGCACCAGAAATTTCAGTTAGATTCGCTTTAAGGGCAAAATGGTTAACAAATGTGTAAATTGTGTGAATTGAGTTGTGAAAAAAATACTAGTATAAGTAAACATGAAAAGTGTGAATCATTGTGTTTTTATATGCAAGATAAAATGAATGTATGTTAAACTATATATATATATATATATATATATATATATATATATATATATATATATATATATATATATATATATATATTTCCATGGATCACATGAACAAACGTCAAATTTTGTTTGAAAATAAACATATTGGCGTAATTGAGATGATTAATCGATGCATACGGGCAATGTTATTTTATATGTTTATATGTGCATATATATGTTCTATTGATTGTATGAAATGAGAATAGAAACTTAAAGAACCACTAAGCATGAAAATGCTTAGCGCGTTGATTTTTCACGCCCAGGTACCGTGTAGATAGTATCCAGACTGAAGACCGCCAAGCATAGAGTCACTGTCATACAGTTTAGAGTATACGTAAATGCTTCGTTTCATGCACACCACTACATTTCATGATATCATGTAATTATTTTGTATAGAAATCAAATATGTATAAATCTTCATGGAATGTATTTTACTATTGGGTTGAAAAAGGGATGAACTCCAATAATATTTTGTAAATGTATGTTACAAAGGCATGGAATGCCATTTTGTATCAATATGTTGTACTAAAGAATAGATATGGGCCATCTTGAAATGATATGACGTGATATTTCATATTAATGAATGTATTAGTAATGATATCATATATTCATATATAAGTATGTTTATAAGGAAATGTGTTTTGACAAATGGTTTTGAAATGGTTCGCATTCTGATCTGGTTCATTGCGGGCCCAAGCCAGTAACGCATCTTCACTAGTCGAGGTTTGCTCCCGATGTCGCCATCGATAATACACACATTAGTCAACCGATAACACCACTGGCCAATCCTCGGGCGATGTCATACATCGAGTTGTGATGTTGCGACATTGAGTTGTGATGCTGCGACATTGAACTCTTTTAGCTTACCGACCACACCACGTTGTAGCCATGTCGCGGGGGCGATGTCGCGCCATGTCGCGACATTAAACACTTCGCTTAGTCACTACAACCAATGTCAGAGCCATGTCGCGATGGCGTCGCGACATTAGATGTCCGATAGTTCGACTACTAAGGTTGTTTTGGATATCGCGATTATTTAGTTGTGATGTCGCGACATTGACTTGATGTCGGATACTCTATTATGATGTCGCACATTGGTATTATCATTTCCTTCCTTTTCAACCGACGCGGGCGCTATGTCGCGACATTGCAAAGAGTGTCAAGACCTTCACATAATGGCGGCGCGTAATCGCTTACAATGATCTCAATTTCAGTATATATGCATCCATATAATTATTTCACATATCATATTATTCATCTCTCCCGTAGGAGTTCATAATAGAAATGTCATAACCGAAGGTACTTGTAGGTACACTATAATACAAAATAGAGTTATGCCTTAGCATCCGAGTCAAGTTACTTTCTATGTTCTTATTGTTCATTATTCGACACATCATATAAATGTTTGCCTGCATAGACCAATAACAATGAATAAAAGGGATGCAGTGTAATAGGTACTCAAAGGTACGGTACATTTATAACAGAAGTGGCCGTAAACAACCTACTTAATGGTACCGTAAGAATGTGAGTCTTGAATAGTGATTAATACATGTAAGCAAATAAAGACGAATGTAAACGTGTTAATAACACGTAATAGAAGTGTTGAATAGCACTAATCCCTATTTATTCACTATCTTATATTAAGTAGGCATATAATTATATGTGTTTCGTAGCATTTTATATTGGTCTTAATAAAATTCATGGTATATTGGATGGGATGATTCTGTATATTCTTAGCTATACATAGAATCCAAGATCACCTCATCTAAAGTCCAAACAAAAAGAGATGGCCTCTAGAAATAAAAAAGAAAGGAGATTTTTCTAAACACTACATGCCACCACTAACGGTTGTGCATTTTCAGTCTATCTAATGGCTCTAATGAATCTAGCATCACGACAATACCTACATCGCGACTCTAGAATATTAACTAACACATCCTAAGTTCATTTCCAACTATAATTTCGACCCAATAAACGAGGTTTTTAGACAAAGTGATCTTCTAACAAAATATTTACCTATATCTTAAGTTTCCAAGGGATCATAGATCAGGTCATTTGACCTTTTAAATTAGGGGAGATATGGCCAAAAATTCCGCATCATTCCCGAATAGTTTCCAAGGATGAGGATATGTTCTCACTAGACGACCGGAAAAATAGAGACATTATGTGACCATACTTTCTTCATAAAATTTAATCTCCTAGGTGTCTAGTTTCAGTAGAAGTTTGATTCACCTCATTTGGAGCAATATGACCCAATATATGGTGCAAACAACATGAACTACTCCCGTAGAGGGGAAAAAATCCATATCTTGCTGTAAAACTCTTTTTCATGGTTTTGTGCTGTGATTTAAATCTAGGTATCTTCTAGAAATTTGTAGCTCTGGTTCTTAGGTTTCATCTCCAACTAGAATCATCCAAATTAGAGGTCTATAGGCCAAGTTATGGAAAAACAAGAAACACAGGTTTTAGGGAAATTTGGACAGCACTTCCCTAAAATACCTACATGTCTCTTTACACATTCGGGTCCTTTTCACTGCACCCTCCAAAATTTCTAACCAAAACCAACTCAAACCAAAAGAAAAAATAAAACACAAATAATGGAGAGTTAGGATGTTTTTCCTAACCTTGATGTCTGTGAAACTTCCAACCAAGCTTTCTTCTCTTCCTTCTTCCTTTTCCTTTCCCTTTCCCGTTTTCGCTTAACTAAGAGCCAAGAACAATGGATTGAGAAAAACCAATTTGAGTCTCTCCCCACACAACTGGATGCCCTAGGCTCCTGCCCAAAATAGAGAATAAATTTAGAGATGTTCTTGTCTCATGCCTCATTTTTGACTTAAGTTTTCGCCCTTGTACTTTAGTCTCAAATTTTCATTAAATTTGACAATCTAATTTATCATAATTCTACAATGACATATAATCTTTTTGTTTTATTTCTTTTAGGTTCTTAATTGGCAATTTACTAATTTACCAATTTATCAATTTACCAATTTACCAATTTACCCTTGACTCTTTAATAATTTCGGTTATATCATTTTCCACACTTAACTATTAAATTGTCGAAAACTACCAATTTGACTTCCATTATACCCTACACATGTCATAAAACTACCAGAGTATAATTTGGGATGTTACAAAAACAAAGCAAAAGCTATTGCTTCAACCAATTCTCCACAAAAAAGAAACTCCAAAAGTTCTTGGGTCAAGTAAATTATTTAAGAAGATTTATCTCTAACCTGACAGGTAAAACCAAGGAATTATCTAACTTGGTGAAGCTTAAAGATATGGAAGAGTTTACGTGGGAGGAATGACATCAAGCAACGTTTTGACAAGATCAAAGAGTACCTCTCTAAACCTGCTATTTTAATGCCTCCCATGCAAGGTCATCCACTTAAATTATATTAATCAACCACAAATGAGTCAATAGATTGTCTTTTGACACAAAAAAATTCTATAGGTAATGAGTAGGTCAGATATATATATTTCATAGGGTCTTAAATCTGGTTTAAACAAGATATACCCTAATTGAAAACTATGTTTGGCCTTGTATCGCAGACATGTACTAAATTGAGACATTACTTTTGATCAAGTCCAGTCTTTGTGGTTTCGATGGATCTTATGAAGTACATGGTTAATTGACCATTGGATTATGTGGAGGATAGGTAAATGGTCCTTTCGCTTTTGTCAAAATTCACCTTGGTTTATTTTCCATTGAAATCAGTAAAGAGAAAAGCATTAGCAGATTTCCTAGTTGATCATCCTTACTGTGATCGATAGAGCAAAGTGTGGAGCTAAGAATTTATGGAGCAAAAAAGGAACCTTGGATCCTCAAATTTGATGGTTCAAGCACAGAGAATTCAACAGGTGTAGGGATAGTGATAATTTCCCTAAGAGGAGTAAAGACTACATTGTCTTTCAATCTGGCCTTTGAATGCTCTAACAATTAGGTCGAGTATGAAGCTTTGGTGATTGGTTTAGAGATCCTACTAGAGCTTGGGGAAAAAGATGTTCGAGTCATTGGAGATGCTCAATTGGTACTTCAACAGCTCATCAGGATGTATAAGTGCACAAGCCTGCTATTAGCACTCCATTTTATCAGGACTATTCAATGTTACACTCCTTTGCTAATGCAATCGAAACACATGCAGGGAATCAAATCAGAGGTTGATGAGCTTACTCAAATAGCTCCGTGTAAAAATGGGGCGAAGAATTGACCCATAAGCTCATCAGATGGAGAAGAAGAATCACCCTTTAATTTTTGAAAGGCGTATCGACATAGACATCTTCAATAATGACGTGAATATTGTTGGAGATTGGAGAATAGAATTCAAAGAATATTTGGAGAATCTAAACAAGAGGGTTCTCCACATAACGAAGGCCTGCTCGTAATTTTGTTCTACTGTATGAGAGTTATACAATAAAGGAATCGATGGGTTATTACTCATGCTTATCTTTTCCTGCATAAAGATGGGCGCTTATGAAGCAAGTTCATGAAGGAGTTTAGAGCCCATCAATCAGAGTAAAGATGTGTTGGTTAATTAGAAGACACGACTATTTTTTTTGCCGAATTACTCTAAAAGATTACATTACATACCTAAAGGCAAGTCATCAGCAAAAATATGGAAGCATACAAAGGATCCTTGTTGTTGAATTACATTTAATGTGCAAAGCTAAGGACTATTCGTAGGATGGCCATGGACTTGATTAGAAAGATTCATCCAAAGATCATCAAAGAGCGATAACTTCATCCTAGTTGCTACGTATCATTTCACTAAAGAGGCGTGAGGCGCATCTATCAAGAAAACATAATATAAGGATGTGATCAAGTCTATCACAGAGCGCATTATTCATGTAGTTTGGGATTCCCTAGTCTATTACTACCATCAAGGAACAATATTCCCAGTGTGAAGAGATGAATTACTTTGCTGCAGATTATGGGATATAACTCATCGGATCAACTCCTTTCTATGACCAAGCCAATGGATAAGCAGAAGCATCTAACAAAGTGTTGATAAGGATCCTAAAGAAAATGCTAGAGAAGAATCCTAGAGACTGACATTGGATTTTATCAAAGACAGGACTACATGACTTCAAAACCATTTTACAAGGGTGTCCTTTCGACTTTATGAACAAGATGCAAGACCCAATGGAAGTAGTGGTGCCTTCTCTAAGAGTTTCCAAGAAATATGGCCTTACTCTTCAAGAGTACAGTGAGGCCATGATGATGGAACTCAAATCAAGATGCCAGAAAATACAAGCCTTCAGCCTATGTTGATTCAAAATAAAGCGTCATGGCTTACAACAAGTGAATTAAAAATTTGGAGTAGAGGAGCTTGTTTGGAAGATTATACTTCTAGTTGGTTCCAAAGACAAAGAATTGGGCAAATGGTCTCCCACGTGGGAGGGATCTTTCAAGGTGTATCAAATACTACCTGGAAACGCATACTGATTAGCAAACCTACAAGGAGAGCCACATAAGAGGTTCATCAATGGGAAAGACCTGAAGAAGTATTTCCCTACCATATGGGAAATTTTAAAAACATCCCAAAAGAATTAGGCTGATTCCACGGCCTTAAAAGGATAAATGTTTAGGAAATGTTCTGTTTTTGGGTAAAAGTAGGCTTTTTTGAAGCATTGTATTCTCAAACATTCAAAGTTTCTCTAGCAGCATCTTGTTCTATCTCTGCTTCGAGAAAAGTAGCTTTTTTTAGCCACTCGTGTTCTTAAAACATTCAAGTTTTCAAGCATAGTACCTGTTCTAATCTATGTTTGGATAAACATATATTCAATAGGCTTTTTATGCCACTATTTCTCAAATATATACCTGTCTAATAAGGCAATTCGCTCAAATTTCTCCAATGTGTACTTATACCTCGATATACACAAAGATATATTTCAACAAAGAAAGTAGGTCTAAGGACCACTTTTAATCAACAAAGTTAGCAACATTATTCCACATTAACACACATCAAAAGGTAGGCTTAAAGGCCACCTTGATCCACTAATGCAATGTCATGGATGGGTACCCAGGCTGTGTTTAGTGAGTTCTCCACAATTCATTCCACAAGCATCAACACACATCAAAAGGTAGGCCTAGTGCCACCTTAATCCACTAATGCAATGTTATGGCTATAAGTGCGCCTATGTAGTGTAGTGTTCAATGAATCTTCAACAAGTCAAGTATGTCATGGGAAGACATTCCAATTCTCCTCCTTCCACCAAGCAAAAATGGTAGGCCAATGGCCACCTAGTAAGGGTTAGAAAGGGAATATAATAGCCGCAGGACAATCATTTGTCATCATAGGTTATAGAGTACAAAAGCAAACAGATAATACAAAGAAGCAAGTGCGAGAAAGAGGCTTTACAACTGAAAAATGCCAAATAGATGGCTAAAAATTCCCAAGTCAAAGCCTTATTAGTTCATGATTGTTAAGTAATGTCAAAGTCATATCATGGAGAAATCAAAAGAACGGGAGAATCCCAGTAGCCAAGGCAATGCTAGCGAAATGCATCAATTTCCTATAATTTTAAAGCCAATCTTGTTGCCTCATCGCATCAAGAAGCTAAGAATTGGCCTAAGGACTCAACTCTTTGTAGATGCTTAAGTCGCTGAGCCTTTACGGCTTCACAATGCTCCACTAAAGAGGTTAGCTCTCCTTCTCCAATTCTTTAATCAAGGACCTAATATGCCCTTTTGTGAGCATCATATTTATACACAAATTTCACTCAACCACTAGGTATTTGTTTCTTGGTAAGTCATTCGCTTCAAACTCGCTTCTCTGCCTTTAAGGTAGCCAACTCTCGGAGAAGATCTCCATGTTTGATTTCGTATACCCATCTAATGGTGGGTAAATAAAGAATTTTGATCTAAGGCCTCAAATGAAAAACCTTGGATTTAGGCACTTGGAAGCTAATGCCAACATCGCTAGCTACATAGAAAGCATCCTTTGGCCGGTAGATAAAGAAAGCAAATCCAAGCCAAGAGAATGGGCTCACAAGATAAACGAATCAGAATAAGCATCTGAGTCACTAGAAGGACGACCAAGGATTGGGAGGGGCGTATGGCTTGGTCTAGGAAAGACAAGTCCAAAGATAACCAATTTCCGCCTATTTGAAAAGCTGACCCCGATGAAGCTTGAAAAATGGAAAATATAAGGCAAGGGAAAAGAAAACTATAAGAGAAAAATAAGGGTGAAGAACAAACTGTAGAAGGAGTAAGTTGGTATATGCTCATTGGCTTTCCCGACAACAAAGGGCCCTTTCATCCAAAGAGTCTGCCATCTCTATCTCAGCTAGGGTGATGGCCAATATTCCGGGAATCATCCTAGCTTGAGGTCTCTCTTTCTCCAAGGGTCGGTCTCCTGCTCACTATCCTTAGAGGGATCTTCCACTTCTTCAACCTCAATGAGATCATCAATAATATTGGAGAAATCAAACTGATGGGTTGGTCTGTGTGCAACGATCGCCGTAAGTTGGAAGAATTCCTCACATCTTTAGAAAGTTTAGGCTTTTTAGGTCAACTACTGGAAGCAATATTTTTATCCTTGGCCATCTTGAGTTTTCTGTACCCACAGGAAAAGAAGTCAATCCTGCAAAAAAAATGAGGAAATCAGCATGAGGTAAATTTATGAATAAAAATGAAGCAAATGATTCTTTTACTTGTAATGGGCGAGCGAGAACTAAGGAGCTCGTAAAATCTAAATTCCACCAAGAAGAGAAGGATTGTGCCAAGTATAAAGAGGTAATCCTAATGGAGCATGAAGGAATTTGATACTCATTAACCAGTGTTTATACAAACTCCAAATCTTAGCCGGATAGAAGGTAGCGAGGTAAAGCCGATAAACTCCATTAAAACCAAATCGGCGGGGTGCCCAAAGACAAGGGGGAGGTATGATTGTAGACTAGCCAGGATGCAAACAAAGAAAGATGAAAGGTGAAGCAACGTCCCAAATACACACAAGTGGCGCTAGCAGAGGCCACATGATTCTCAAATTCATGCGTAAATGGTTGAGATAAAGCCAAAATCTGGTCTCCAAGTTTAAATATGTACGTAATCAAGCCTAAAAAATAAGTGTACTAATGCTCGATCTACTGCTCCAAGAAGAAGGAAATAAGATCATCAAAGGGCATCGTGACGTAGAGAATGAAACGATACAAGTCCGGGAAGTCTTATAAGAGTGTAGGTTCCTATTCAAAGCTGGGAAATATAAAAATAACCACATTTGTATAGACTACAAGGCACCACCAACTTCTATGGTAAGGCCATTAGAAACATATTACTCATGGTTAGTGAACAGAGGCCAAGAGTAAAGTGCCTAAGGCATAAGGCCAACTTAGAGCAAGTGTCTTCGCCAAGGGTAAATACTCAATGGCCAGTTTTCCAGATTTGGGGAAAAAAAATACATATTTGCATAAGAGAACTCACAAGAACTCGACATGCTCGGCAGTCGATGGAATCCCAATGACGTCATGTCATTTCCGCATAGTTATGAGCATGAAGTTTCGGGCTGGTAGAGGAACCTCTATATCCAAGAGAGAAGAATCCTAACATCAAGGCATTACAAAGACATCTCGGGCACTGGATGTGCAGGCTCAGAGAATGGTAATATCTCTCAATGTGATGGAAATGGGGCTAAAAGGGGTTAGGAAAGAGTTAATATTCTTGAGCTAGAATTTCAGTGCAACACTCATCAATTCCACGTCAAGTGAAGTGTCTATAGTGGTAAGATGAATGAACAGCTCAATCCCCAATGCTATCCAAAATCCTCTAAAATGCAGAGACAACCTAGTAACCTATGCAACCCATCCGTATGAAGCCCTTAGCCATGATTTAGTTGGGTTTACCATAGGCCATAACTTCTTCCCAAGAAGTAGTTCAGTTGCTGATCTCAATGGAAAAGGTAAAGTATGTGGAGAAGAAGATATTTCTCCAAGAGAATGTGAAAACTCTAGCCTAAGCAAATGAGGGAGAATAGTAATGCAAAACAAAAAAAGATTTTAGAGCTAGCATGAATCAAGGAAGAAATATCATAAGATAGGATTAGATTAACATGATAAGGATGGGAGTGAGTACATTACCCAATAGTGCTGATTCACGCCCTTAATACTACATGTTTTGAGCACTTTTTTTTGTAGTAATCAACTTAATTGACCCAGTTGACATGTTAAGGACCTAGCAAGGCTACTAATCAATTTTTGTGCAAGTTTTTGTTGTTTTCAAAGGCTATATATCTCAGAGGTGGGAATTGAGCTTAAAGCATGAAGAGCACAAGCCAGTAATTTAGAGCTTCTAAAATAGAAGAGTGCGGGGTTTGGGCGTAAGAACAAACAGAAGCAACCTTGCCAAATTCGCAACCCCTGCAAAAATGTCTGTTACATTTGACTTTTTGAGCTCTTTTTGTGTTTTTCCCACTTTCTCCCTATGTAATAGTGTTTTATTTTGTATTGGGTCGGGTATAAAACACTTTAGAAGACTTTGTACAGACATATTTGATTTTATTTAAAATAGTTTTGGGAAGCTTGTTCGAGAAGCTCCCATTTTCTTTTTCTCTAAAATTTCTTTCTTTTTTTCTCACTAGCCAAACAGCCTCTAAGGATGATTTCCCAGAGCCTTCCTTCCTTGAAGTAAAAGGCACTGGGCAAAGGAACCTGTTGCAAACCAAGGGTTTTCATGATTTTAAAGTAGGTTTTCACTATCATTAATGTTCTTTCCTTCAACTCTAGGTTTCAATCCCTTCGAGTCACCTTGAATGGTTGATATTTGGTAGGCTTTCAAGGCTCATTAGATACTTAATGCTAGATCCAGTGATGTTCGTAAGTTATCATTTATGAGCCATTGGAAGGTGAGTCAAGGAGACATGCTTTTACCGGGACAGAATTATTAATGGGCGAATGCCATTTTCAAGGATATTTAATGACGGCCGCTTTTTATAGCTAAATGAAGAATCGATTCGGGAGATAACTATATGTTATCCTCCCCAATGCGAGGCAAAGGCCCGGAAAACCCCTCATTTGCCTAAGGAACCTAAGCGTAGAAACCTGATACTTTAAGGGACTTCTTTCCATAATTTAATCCATTTTATTTTCGCTTTAACCATCAAACCAACTCTTTATAATAACCCTAATATCTAAATGAAATCACCGCTTAGTCACGTTAGTCATTTCCATGAAGAAAACCCATCTCTATGGACGATCCTAGAACCACTATACTATAGTAGCTTTGTTTTGCTAGTATGAGGTATTAGGTTATAAATTTTGCTGATGAATACCCCACTAGGTCACGAATCAAATGGCTTCGTTGCTGGGGATGGGGCCTTAGTGCAAATGACAATATACTGAACACTTGTGATCCTCATCATAAGCTCTAGTGAATTTTTCTTTCTCTTATCATTCTTTCTAGCAAGCCATCGCTAGTTGCTTAATTTCATTTCACTGTTTATATATATATTTTTAGCTAACATTAATCCTTTTGGTAGAATTATTTTCTTTTTTCTTGGTGTCATTCGTTTTCCCGTAGAGCTTATGTTCCACTCGGATTAGAAATTCAAAAGGCAAGATTAGTCAAAGTTAGTATTCAACAATCACATTCGACCAGCATGAATTTAAAAAACCAAATGGAACTCCACCTCGAAGAACATCGAAAGTTACCAGGAGTGGAAAGGAACCTAATGCATTTATATCCATGAGGGACCACATACACCCTCCTCGGATGAGTGCAACCTCCCGTATAGTGCCTCCAACTGAGAAGATGGTCATTAGGCCTTACATTATGCCACTCCTTCCCACTTTTCATGGCATGGAGAGTGAGAACCCTTATTCACACATAAGGGAGTTTGAAGAGGTCTGTAACACAGACTGCCACTGTGGATTTAATGAGGCTTAAGCTTTTTCCTTTCACATTGAAGGATAAAACAAAATTTTGGCTCAACTCCCTGAGGCTAAGGAGCATTCGAACCGGATCGAGATGCACATGCTGAATTTTTGAAGAAATTTTCCCCACTCACGTAACAAATTTGAAGAGGCGTATTTCCAACTTCTCAACCAATGAAAATTAAAATTCTATGCATGTCGAGAGATATATGGAAGCACTCACGTCATTCTCACCACGGGTTTGACATTACTGGTCGTTGGTTAGCTACTTTTATGATGGCATTTCTCCTACCATGAAGCAACTTCTGGAAACTATGTGGGAGGAGACTTCATGAGCAAAAGCCCCAGGAAGCTTTGTATTTCCGAAAGCAGGTAAATAAGCATCAAAAGGTCGAGATGAGCCTAACCTGGGCGGAGATGGTTAATGAGACCTCGCCTAATATCAGGGGTGGCATGTACTCTCTTCCCGAAGACACGGACATGAAGGCCAAAGTTTCAACCCAGCTAGAAGGTTAGGAAGAAATGGAGATGAGAAAATCGCATGAGATGTAGACAAGGATTGGTCCCCGTGGCTAAATAAGCCATGTTTTATCTGGCTACCCACCGAGCATCCTAAGAGAACAATGTCCAACTATTCCAAAGAATGAGGGAGATGTCAGAACAAGCAATGTTGCTGGTCAATTCAAAACCATCAACTAATGCACCATATGGCAACACTTACAACCCTAGTTGGAGAAATCACCCAAATCTCTCCTAGAAGCCAAAACTTCCATAGTATGCACCCCCTGCTCCTCCATAGTATGCTTCAATTTCTCAGCCACCTCAACCATAATCAACCTCTCCAAAGGGAACAAATCTCAACTTAACAAAGCAGGTAGGTAACTTTGTGGAAGAGCGAAAGCAAATAATGCTTAGTTGAATCGTGAGAATTGATAACGCGGAAAGCACTTTGAACAAAAGAATAGATGGGTTCCAAATGACATCATTTTAAAATAAACAACCCCGCGCACTCCATCTCAAGGCTCACCAATCAACACCAGCGCAAGAAAAGGAAATTTCCCTCACAAACCCCTACATCCCAAAGGAGTCCACTAGATAACCAGTGCTAGTGAACCTACTCCTAAGATTGATGAGGTGAGCGCTTATCACTCTCGAGAAGCAGAGAAAGCCTGAGCGTACCAATGCCTAAGCCATTGATGAAAAACCTAAGAAGGAGAAGACGAGGAGTTAGAGATGATAGTGATTAAAGAAGACATGATGAAAAAGAGTATGCCTCCACCATTCCCTCAAGCACTCAAAGGTAAAAAGGGAGTGAACAACTCATCCGAGATTTTTGAAGTGCTGAGGCAAGTGAAAGTCAATATTCCTCTTCTAGATATGATCAAGCAAGTCCCAACATATGCCAAATTTCTAAAAGACTTGTGCAAACAAGAGGATCAATGTGAATAGAAAGCCTTTGACAGAGCAGTGAGTGCCATCATGCGCAAGACTCAAAGGAAGTACAAAGATCCAGGTGTCTACCACAAAGGAACATTAGGAACCGCGGTAGAAAAAGCATTGTCGATTTCCGGAGCCGCAAACTTGTTACCTTACTCGCCTATAAGCAATTGGGATTGGGAGAGTTGAAGCGCACCACCATCACCTTATCTTCGCATAGATCCGTGAAAATTCCTAGCGCATAGTTGAAGATGTTTTGGTGAAGGTGGATAAGTTCTACTATCCCAGGACTTGTTGTTCTCGATAATGAGCTAGTAGCTATAAGAGCCACTGAGTTTAATATACTGGAGACCATTCTTGGCTACATCGAATGCAATCATCAACTGTAGGAATGGGGTAATGCAACTCACCTTTGGCAACATGACAATGGAGCTTAACATCTTTCATTTAAACAAAAAGCATGTTCCTATAGAGGAAGAAGGCCTAGAGGAAGTGTGCCTGATTAATACTATTGTGGAGGAACATTGTGCTTAGAAGCTCCACCACGCAGCCCAAAGATTCTCCAAATACCTTCAAAGAGATTTAGCACCAAAGAAATTTCAAGCAGACCTAGCACCAAGAGAAATACTTCAAAGAAATTCTACCTGCCAGCCTTCAAACACTCTACCACCGATCATCCTCGCTCCTACATAGTCGTGAGGATGAGGATGATCCCCACCCCGCAGCCTATCGGAGGGAGGTATCACTTCCTCCTTTAAGTTTCCCTCCTGAGCCACATTGAGGACAATGCAACATTTGGTAGGGAGAAGAGTTAAAGAAGGAAGTGTTCTTTATGTTTTGAGCAAGTCTATTTTGAATAGTTGAATGGCTTGCTAGTTTTTTTTTTTAGTATAGTACTTTTTTTTTTGTTTCTAGTACATGCTTCTAGCTCATGTTTTTAGTTCCTTAGTTTCTTTTTCTCCCACGTATTTCTCATAATTTTTTTGTAATTCTAACTTGTAATGGGAGAAATTGAAGCCCCATCTCAATACTCTTGATTTTAGAGTGGTGTTATGTTTATAAGAGTTGATGAATTGTTGAAACCCTCTTGTCTTCAACTCATTTCTTTCACTTTAAAACTAACCAATACATACCTGTGGCACTTTAGTTTTCAATTATGTCAAAACTCCGCCTTTGTTCCCTTAAGCTCAAGTAAAAACTGCCTGGTACTCAACACCTATAATAGGCTGGGATCCCTAAAAAGACCAATGAGTTCCCCAAAAAAAAAAGAAAATTAATGTGTCTCAAAAAAAAAAAAAAGAAAGAAATTTGTGACATTTTACCTTGAAATCCGAGCACCTGGCCCGAGGGGTATATGGCAAAGTCTAAAGCCCTATGGCCCTAAGCTAATCGTCAGAGTCACCGACTTTGTTGCTCGTTACATGGGTGAATAGGTGGAGTTTAGCTATTTGTAGGTGTTGGAGTATCGAACTTATTAAAAGTCCGAGGTGAAATCTGAAGAGTTAGTGGTTGAAAGATCCTTATGACTTGATGCCCTAAACCTTGATTGGTTAGGAGTCATCAATGGACCCCCGTTACATGGATCATTGTGAATTAGACACCCTTAGCATCAGACCCTACAATAAAAAGTTGTGAAATAAAATGAGGATCTTATTCATTGGAGGTTGGTTAGCCAAGCAAAAAGAGCTAGGTCAGCGGAGAGGATAGTTCGCATAATATTTTGAAAACTAACTGCTAATACTGCTTTTGTGGAAGGTTTTAGTCGGGTTCTCTAGAGTTGAAATTCTTTGATACTTGAATTCTGCATAGCACATACCCTCTTGAGATAGTCATCGACGTAATTTTGTTGACTTTGCTGAAGGTCAGGGTTTTATCACCTCATTGCTTTTGGAAAACCTTTTTTTTTTTTTTCGCATATATATTTAAATTTCATCTCGCTTTGATCGCTTTATTCTTTCTTCATTGCTAAGGGACTAGCAATGTGTTGGTTGGGGGGAGTGATTACTACCCAAATAGTGCTAATTCACGCCCTTAACACTCCATGTATTGAGCACTTTTTGTGTAGTAATAAGCCTAATTGACCCAGTTGACATGTTAAGGACCTAGCAAGGCTACTAATTAATTTTTGTGCAAGTTTTTGTTATTTTCAAAGGCTACATATCTTAGGAGGTGGAATCGAGCTCAAAGCATGAAGACCGCAGCTTGTAGTTCAAAGCTTTTGCTGGGGAAGAAGGCAAAAGTTGAAGGTAAGAACAATCAAGCAACCTTAAGCAATTCGCAGTGGTTGCAAATCTTGCAAAGCCTGCAAAAATGTTCCACAAATTTGACTTTTTGAGCTCTTTTTGTGTTTTCCCCACTTTCTCCCTATGTAATAGTGTTTTATATGTATCTTTTGGTAATTTGTATTGGGTTGGGTGGTATAAAACACCCTTAGAAGACTTTGTACAGATAGATTTTATTTTATTTAAAATAGTTTTGGGTAGCTTGCTCGAGAAGCTCCTGCTTTTCCCTCTCAATTTTTCTTTTTTTTTCTCTCAGCCAAACAACCTATGAGGATGATTTCTCGCAGGATGAGGCAAACTCCCCATTCCTTGAAGTAAAAGGCACTGGCAAGGAACAACATGTGGCAAACCAAGGGTTTTCATGATTTTAAAGCAGGTATTCACTGTCATTAATGTTCTTTCCTTCAACTCTAGGTTTCGATCCCTTCAAGTCACCTTGAATGGTTGATATTTGGTAAGCTTTCAAGGCTCATTAGATACTTAATGCTGTGATCCAAAGGATGTTCTAGTTATCATTTATGAGCCATCGGAAGTGCGAAATGGGCTGGCATGTTTTTACCGATCGAGACCATTAATGGGAAGTGAATTCCATTTTCAAGGATTTTAATGAGGGTCAGTTTTTATAGCTAAATGAAGAACCGATTCAGGAGATAACTATATGTTATCCTCCCCAATGCAAGGAAAAGACCCGAAAAACCCCTCATTTGCCTAAGGAACCTAAGTGTAGTGACTTGATACTTCAAGGGACTTCTTTCCATAATTTAATCCATTTTTCAGTTTTAACTATCAAAACCAACTATTTTTATAACAATCCCGATATCCAAAATGAAATCATCAGTTTAAGCTCACTGTCAGTCATTTCAATGAAGAAAACCCATCTCTATGGACGATCCTAGAACCACTATACTTTAGTAGCTATGTTATGCTAGTATGAGGTATTAGGCTATAAATTTTGTTGATGAATACCCCACTGGGTCACTAATCAATGAGTTAGAAGCCATGTAACCAAACACAAGAAGCTCCTAAAGAAACAAAACCTGGGAAAGTTACAAATATGACAAAGTTTAAATCTCACGCTTACAAAGCTAAGGAATGCTCAACAAGGCAAAAAGTCTATATGACATGAGCTACCTTAAGTCGCTTCGCCGGTAGACAAAGAGAAATTTGGCAAGGCATGACCCACAATCACAAAGGAAAGCTCAGTTCACGTGGAGGGTGATGCATGATGAGTCTTAAACTCATCTATTTAGTCCATTTTTCTTGCATTTTTTTAGCGCTTATGATTCATTTTAATGAAGAATTATGAAGAATCACCAACTTTGTGTTTTGCGTTTTGAATGAAAAAGAAGCAAATCCAGTAAAAAAAAAGCATAAAAATTGGCTAAGGTAGAAATGTCATGACATAATTTTTGCACGTCACAAACATATCATCAAAAAATGCGCAACAAGGTAAATCCGCAGTGGCTATGTCGCAACAAGACAAAGCTGAGCTCAAGTTGGAAGTAAAGATTGTCGCAACATTTCACAACTTTGTCGTGACATAATATGAGAAGGATTGAATGGTAAATGTTGAAACAAAGAAATTTATGTCGCGACATTGCCTGAGAAGTTCATGAAGAAGAATGTCGTGACATTTTTTACTCGGTCGTGACATTGATCAAAGAAAATGGCAGTGCAGTTTTGTTAAGACATTCAAAACTTGTGTCACGACATAAAGATCTGAAGAGGGAAGAAACAATGTCGCGACACAACAAAACTATGTTGTGATAGAAAATGGTAGATTAAAGAGACAAGTCAAGTTAAGTTGGTCGCGACAAAGGTTTTTATGTTATGACAAACATTTCAGAGAATGACAAGGTTAAGGTAGGAAATATGTCATAACATTTTCAAAGTATGCCACGACATAAAGTTCAGAAGTCATCATAGCAAGGCAAGAAGGCTATGTAGCGACAGAGAAGTTTTATGTTGCGACAACCACAACATAATGCTGAGAGGGAACTCTATCACAACTTAGAATTTTATTGTCGCGACAAAGGTTAATGAGAATCATAGTAAAGAATGTCGTGACATAGAAATTTATGTCGCGACATAATGAAGAGTCGAAGACAAAGATATCTGTCGCGACAATCAGAATTTATGTCACGACATTAATTGATGAGAAGCGCCTAGAAAAGAATTGCAGAATGTCTTAACATTTTCAAGACTCGTCGCGCAACACGCTAGACGCAAAAAAGAGCAATGTACGTCGCAACATAAACAAGGTCGAAGGGCTGAGGTAACTCGTTAAGTACACAAAATTTATGTCGTGACATAATGAAAAGCAACAAAAAGGAAACTTTGTCGCGACAAAGCTTTTTATGTTGCGACATACCATTAAAGTATTAACGCTGCAAGGCATGAAAGAAATGTCGCGACAAAAGACACTTATGTCGCGACAATCACAAGATGAATTCAGTAGAGCTCTGTCACGACATTTTCAAAGTATGTCGTGACATAATTCAAGAAAAAGGTACAGAACATTGTCGGGATACAACACTGCAAGCCACAGAGATGGAGATTCCTAAGAGTATAGAGGAGTTACTTGGGGATATGCTAGACTAATATTATGAAACTAATGAACTCTAAAAGATTACTTTGATAGATCACTAATTTACTCATGATGTGAGGATTAGTTGGATGGTGTATCAATTTAATTGATTAAAGGTTTCTCCGTCTGATTGAATGATCTTGATCCCGTGTTGGCATAGATCTAATAAAGGAGATAGAGATTTGATCGTATTCGAAGGATGAAATACCACCAGATCGAGAAATTCAGATTATCCTATCTATGGGGGCAAGAATTCTTCAGTCCTAAGAATTGGCTATGAAGTACTGGAACGGAAAAATACTCAATTCTTAGAAAGAGGATTATATCTTACAAGTAACTCATTAAACCCATGTGTTTGGAAGGATCATGGATCTCTAATTAGTGAATGGTATGGTGTATGGAGGAATCCAAACTATACTCCCTTACATCTTTGACAAGTTCAGATTTCAAACTAATGGTTGGACTATGTCATAAAATGATGCAGAAATTTATAATTATACATTGATCTATGTTCCAGTGTTAACTTTGCTCAGTGAACTCTCCAATCTAATTTATTTTGAATTCTTAGTTATAGTTATAGAATTTTATTTAGTCATTCTTTCTTAGTTTAAACAAATCAATTTCATACTTTTGAGTTCAAATAGCAAGGATCTTGAGTAGTTGAGGTAATTGATCTTTAAATCTCTTAATCAATCCTTGTGGGAATGATATCCGACTTAAAATCCATCAGACATTTGTATGACTAGGTAATCTGCGTAGAATTGTGAGCAATCACAAAATTTCATTATTTACATGCACATCAAACTACATTATCTTATAATTTTTAGTCAAACAAATAAGTTTTTTCCACCACTATAGGAGTTTCTAAACAACTTTCCAATAGCAAAGGATGTAAATTTGGTATAAGGGAAAAAGGTCTTAATCAAGTTCTCGCTCCGCTTGCTCGTGACTTTAGTTGGTCTTTGGTAGCCGTGTCGGAGTATTGGTCGAATCAATTTTTTAGCGTCGTTACTGGAGACTTTAGTTGGTAATTTGGTAGCCGTGTCGGAGTATTAGCCAATCAAGTTTTTGGCGCCGTTGCCGAGGATTGATTTGATTTGGAAGATAATATCAATATTCCAACCAAAGAGAGAATTGCTAATTTTGACATTTTTATCTGTTTTATCAAAAATTTTAGAAAATATACAAAAATAGTTTTTAACTGGCAAAGAGCCGAGTAAGCTACCGAAAATGTTTTGGTGAGCTTGAATTGAGATAGTTGCTTTCCATTGATTTCATTTGATCTTTGGGTATTTCCATTTCGTGAAGATCTTTTACATGCATAGAAAAACCGTGCGTAATTGTCGCTTGACACAAATTGGAAAGAACACCGAGAAATCTAAGAAAAGTAAAAATGTTGAATCGGCAATTATGGCGTAAGGCAGAGAGATACAACGTAACACTCAAAGAAACAATGTAGAGGCCTTATGGCTTAAAGGACTATGGATTATTTTTGGAGGCCAGTCATTAGAGACAATTACTCTGTTGTGAGACAACTTGCTATAGAGGTTATCAACTTTGAGTTAAAGCTAACTTTGATCATAATGGTGCAGCAGCATCAATATATTGGACATCCTAGTGAAGACCCCAATGAGCATATGGGAAGATTTCTGAGGATAGAAAATATAGTAAAGCCGAACGGGTGAGACCTAAGGTGATCCAAATGACAACTCTTCCTTTTTCATCGAGAGATGTGGTAGCCACTTGTTCGAATCCATTGCCATATGGATTAGTGAACAATCGGGAAGAGCTGCGGGAGACCTACATGAGCAGATTCTTCCCTCTCGCTCCTTTACTTTAGAAATGAGAAGGAAATCTGCGTTGTTTAAACAAGGAGAGGATGAAAGATTCTATAATTCCTGAGAGAGATATAAGAGACTGCTAAAAAGATGCCTAATACATGGAATAGATTTGATATCCCAGATGGACATCTTTTATCACTCTATGAACTACACCTCCAAATGTATAATTGATGCAAATTATCAGGATATCAAGAGGAAGAGTGTCAAGAGTAAAACAATGATTGAAGATTCAGCAAAAGCAACTATAGCCCATCCGAGACTTCAGAGCAACAAGAACCGAAGGAATCGAACATAATGACTGCCATAAAAGCCAAACTAGATGCATTGATGAACAAGCTAGGAAACTAAGAAAAAGAATGTATCCAGCACATGAAGTAAGAACAATGGAAGAAAGAGAGCAAAAGAGTAGTGCTGAAGAGGGACTAGCCCATGAGGAGCCCTATCAAGTTGAGGAGGCTCGGTTTGTCAATGGCAATAGAGGTTACAACTTTAAGCTACCAGCAGAAAAGAAAGTTGAGAACTGATAGTAGATTCTACATATGGTATGATCCACTAACCGCTCGTAAGAGGAGCATATTTGATTATCGTGAGATGTGTACTCATAAATGTAACAAGGCAAAGTTCTTGATGAATATCGTATCACCATTCGAGGACACTTCGTAAGATAGAACATCCCATGTACCTCCAATCAAGCTTATTGGCCTACTTCCTATTCAAAGACTGCTTTTGAATGAGTGAAACATCGCGGATAAATGTCAGAACGGGCAACATAAGCAAAAGAAATGAGATGCCCCTGCAGGAATCTATGGTTTAAATTCTCATGTATGGGGTATGACTTCACGTGGACCTTCCCATCCTCATTTGAAATTTATACATTCTCCTCTAGGTGTGGATTATGTATCCAAATGGGTGTGGAAGTAATAGCTTGTCCTGCAAAATGATTCAAAGACAAAGGGTGTGGTTCATTCAAAGAAATATTTTAAGTAGATTTGGAACACCCAGAACAATCATTAGTGATAAGGGAAGTCATTTTGCAAACAAAGTGTTTGCAAAACTCATGAGCATATATGGAATAAGACATGTAATGGGATCGACTTATCACCCTTACCAACAGGCAATGAGATTTCAATAGAGATAAAGAAGATTCTAGAGAAAACAGTGAACCTAAGTAGAAAAGATTGGTCTATAAAGCTAGATAATGCATTGTGGGCTTATAGGTTTGCTTACAAAACCCCTATTGGAATGTCCCCATACAGGATTGTATTTGGGAAGCCTTGTCATCTCCCTCTTAAACTTGAATATAAAGCTATGTGGGCCATCAAGAAACTGAACTGTGACTTTCAAGCTGACAAAGAGAAAAGATTACTCCAAATGAATGAATTGGAAGAGTTGAGGAATGAAGGTTATGATAATGCAAGAATCTACAAGGATAAGACAAAGAAGTGACATGATCATAAAATTCCCGAGAGAGTTCAAAGTGCGGAGCTAGTCCTCGCTATACAATCCCAAGCTCAAGCTATTTCCAGGAAAATCCAAAGTCAAGATGGAGTGGTCCTATACGCTTTTTCAAGTACACCCTTTTCAGCGCTGGACACCGAAAAACTAATTTTGAAAATGAATTTAAAGTGAATGGTCGAGATTAAAGCATTAGCTCGAGGGAACATAATGACTGCATTCAAGAGATCAAGAATTTTACTCGAAAGGAAAGCATATTAAAGGAAATGTAACATGAGTCGCTACTCGAAAAGGCAAATCCAAGAAATTTTTTTAAAATTGTTTGATAGTTTGATTTTGCTTTTAATTCAAAGGTGTTTTAATTATTTTTGATAATTTAGTAGAATAGCTTTTGAATTATATTTTAAGTTTATAATTAGTTAAGTTTCTTTTGTTGACTTTTCAGGACAATGAAGCTGAAATTAAGGATGGATTTTTAATTTGGAAGCATTCTGTCTCAAACTCATTATGCGTAGTGCTACAAGGGGAAGTCTTTTCCTAACTCATATTTAAGGATAATGCAAAGTTGAAGTTTGAGGAGTATCTTATTAAAACAATGGTAGTTTGAAATAAATCACTCTTAATATTTTTAAATATCATTCATGATCTTTAATGGAAGTTGAATGAAGAATGAGATGCACTGTTCATACTTGAATTGAGGTTCTTTTCTATTAGACATGTCTTCACAAGTATGATTTGAATGGTATGAATGCATTGAATGTTGATTTGTGTGTTAATTGGTTGAAAAATGTTAAAATTGCGATTTTAAGGACAATGCACTGTATTGTCGCGACATGATTTCTTTGTCGCAAAGATTATTTTTTGCTCACGACATTATTTTTCTTTCATTACCGACAAGGGTCATTCTAGCTTTTTATACATCATAAAAATTATGTCGCAACAAAATATACTTTATCGTGACAAAGTTGTTCTAGCTTTTGTCATTCTGTAAGAAAATATGTCGTGACATAATTAACTATGTCGCGACATTGGTTTACTTGAACCGAATATAACGATGTTGCAACATTATTTCTCTTTGTCACGACATAGGTTAAAAAAATAAACCCTAGGCTAGTGCTCATTAATACAAATTAAAAAAAAAAACACAACAAATCATTTGGCCTATAAATAGAGAACTTTGAAACTTGAAAGACCACCTTCCTCATAAACCATCAAACCCTTCAGCCACCCTCACCAAATTTCTCTCTCATAGTCATTCGAAAACCCTAAATCCCTAAACCAACCTCCAATCATGTATGAGCCATCGAACCTGATTCCAAACCTGAACGAGATAATGGAAGGAATACGCAGATATTGAGGAAGAATCCATTCAGGAGGTTCAGACAAGGGCAGTGAAAGAAGAAGAAACAAGAACAAGATCGAAAGCAAGAAGTCAAGAGAAACAAGGAAAGGAAAGAAGGAGTCATAAAGTCGAAACAGCACTGCAGGAAAGAAAGAGTAAGTGTTTTTGTTTCCAGCTGCGCAGCGCTTTGAAGGGACAAGTTGCAGAACAAAGACTTCAGTGGCAAAAGGGGGTTCAGCAAACACCGTAGAAACGATTAAGAATAGAGAATGGCACTTATTTTGTGAGCACAAGGCTCCTGGTTTTTGGGATGTAGTTAAGGAATTTTACTCAAACATGGTGGTGGATCGAGAGAAAAGATTCTGCTTTGCACATCCCTAACTCCGGGGTCCCAAGTGACAACCGTCAACCTGTAGAAACTCTATGAACATCTGTGTCTGATATCACACTCACATGTCTCATATATCGAGACCCATTTTGTATTTATTATTTTTCTTACAAATAACCATTTTCTTATAATAATTTTACAAGAGTTCATGTACAACTCTCGTGACACTTACATGCCAAAATATATTAAAACTAGATTGTTCTAATATATTTTACAAAATGCTTCTCAAAGCCAATAACCCGGCCTTCTTCATACTCATGGCCTCGAAGGAGAGCCGTCTTCTCGTGTACCTGAAAGGGGGATCTCACGATGTGCATGTGCCCGCAGTGATAATCTCTTACAAGGGCTACTCCCCACCTAAGTGCACATGCAATGGTCTCACAGTCAAGCACCCATCTAAGTAAAATGTCTACATGAATGTCATATGTCATCATATGCCCATTCCGAGTCACTTTACCGACTTCACACCTACCTATGCCAAGTGTGAACTATTCATTTCACACAACCAAAAGATTTTTCTTAATCTTTAAAATTTTCATTTACAACCACGCCCTTATGTGGGTAATGGATTTCTCGGTGTCGCACCAACGGGCTCCAGTATAAACCTGCATACTTTTACTACTTCACCGTCGGGGACTATGTCTGACCATAATTGATGGGTGATGAGCTTAAAAGTCATCTATTTTTAGTCCATTTTTCCGTTTTGATTTAATGCAAAAGGAATAATGGGCATAAATATTAAGAAACTCACCAAATTTGTTATTTTGCAGGAGTATAAAATAAAGTGAAGAAAATGCAGCGGAAAATGCAAAGAAATGGTGGAATAAAAATGCAAGAAGTGGCTGGGCAGAATGGAAACAAATGGTTGATTCATTGATGCGCCATTTGCATACCCGCATTATGAGGTCGCGACATCGATAAGAAGGAAATAAGCAACTGTCGACAGAATCACCGATACCGAGGATTACCGTGGTTATAGGAATGATGTCGCATCAACATCGTGGATGTCGCTGACAGGCTGATGTCACGATCGATGTGGAGGTCGCGACAAGAACGCCTGAAGCTACATGCCTGGCGATGAAGCTAAGTTAATCGGGCCGCTTGTCGCCATTGCAGGATCGTCGCCACATCGTGTTAATCCGCGAAGCCTCCAAAGACATATCGGCGTCGCGACAAGATTGAGGGTCGCTACATCATGAACGATCGCTTCTGAAGGTCGCGGTAAGACTCGAAGCTGATGTCGCTGATAGTGATATCGGCGTCGCCGGCTAATCGAGAGACCAATTGAAACCTCGCAAGGGCAGCGATGTCGCGACAAGGATCGGCGTCGCGACATCGTACATACCGCTGAAGGTCAGCTGAGATTCTCTTAAATTGATGTCTTACGTGAGATCGATGTCGACATGGATGATGTCACGACAAGGAGTTGAGGTCGCGACTTACGTTAACTCACAACTTAATTTGAAATCCACAAGAGAATTTAATGAGATTGTAAACAACTGAGAAACTACAAATACGGTTACCCAAAAGATAGAAAGTGTGTCGCAAAGTATGTTAAGGAGAGATCTAGGTATCATGTTTCATTTTTTCTTTTCTTTTCTTTTTCTTTTCTTTATTTTTCTTTTTCTTCGCTTCGCCGCTTTTGTATAGATTACTTTCATTTCCTTTATTTTCGCTTTATTTTCCGGATCCGGTGTTACGTTTTGGAGCGCAAGTCAGTAATGCAATTTTATCTTTTCAAATTACTAAACTGAACGTTTGAAGCTCAGACAATTCTTCGAATTCACTCTTCGCCAATTGCGCTATTCTTGTCGATCGTGAGTAATGTCAGAAATGTAATCTGTAATTGAGGAATCCAGCTTCCCTTAAGTGAATGCTATAGTCGAAATTATCTTTCGTAGTCGCTTCAAAGAATGTGAATTTCAAAAGCTATGAACTTACTTCCGGTTTTGGGTTTAATGTTTCTGATCTCGAATATCAATTTATACCTGCTACATTTGTTTATTGTTTCATTTCAATGGAGGTCCTCTGAGGACAATGAGAAGACATTCCCGAGTTACGAACATTTCTTTAAAGGTATATTACCCCAAGAGATCTATTGAGCTTTGTGTTTACTTGGAGTAAACCCTCTTCTCATTTGAAATCAAGAACCAGTCGAACGAGTTATCAATTTAAACAAGCAGTGAGTTCACTCTAATTCGATAAGGAGGCCAATCCCGTGTTAGCCGAGAGATCAATCAAGGAGAGGGTGATCTATTCTAATTTCGAGGAAGAGTAACTGAAGTTGTATATCCTTTGCTTCAAACGATAATCTTGGAGCTAAGGTTTACAAACACAAATGGGTATGAAGTATTGCGAAGAAAATACCCAGATTAAGGAAATCCTTTAAAGTAGTTATTCTATTCCTGCTCAAAGAATCAGAAAATTAGATAATGAAATGGAGTGGAGAGATCCGTACTTTACCGCTAAACGCCTTGACATATTTTAAACCCGAAATATTCAAGAAGTTTTCACGATAACTACAGGAATTGGTACTTCACTATAAATAAAGATACTCATGTGTCCTCTAAAAGATAATTATTCAAAGGTCCATTTATTTTCTTAACTATTCTTTATTCTTTTATTCTTTATATTCCAGCTTATTTGATTGTTCATTTATTTTACTCTCTCGTATAGAGCACTTCCCAAATTTTCTAAGCTGACCCCAATATCACTTTATGGTCCAAATAGCACGAAAGCTTCGAGTAATGTGGTAGTTGATTTAAAATTTCGAGATCTCCAGGATCGGGAGCATTCGGACTTATATCCATTTTATTACTTGTCGAATTGCACTTGCGATATCGTGCCAAAACCAAATTGAAAATGATTAACTCTAGGAGATTTTTTGGTCTCACAAGTTTTATGGTGCGTCAGGATTAGATAATAGTCCTTGGTAATCAGGCACCAAATTTGTATATGCGTTTTGGCTCTGGCCAACAAGTTTTATGCATCATTGCCGGATCGAAAGAATTTGATAGATCAATATTCGTATGAAAGAAGGAAATACTAATTGACATTTAAAGAAAAGAACAAAATAGTTTTTCAAGCAAATGTTCATTTCGACCACTAACCTACAACGAACCACACATTGAATATATTTGTTGTTTTGACTAACTTATTAATGGGAGTGTGTTTGCTTTCTCGTAAAAACTTTGATGCATAGGAAGCAGAACTGACCGATTCCACTGATTCGACCAGAGAAAACACTTCGTACTGGGAAAGTTATTAAGGAAAGCAAAACACCACCATGGTATTTAAAGACGGATCAACCGAGGGACACAGATACAGCTTTAAGACCTCCAATCAATCGACATACCATGGAGGAATTTCTGAAGCCTATCATTCAGATGAATATCAAGAATCATGTACCGCTATCAACGCCAACAACTTCAACTAAAACCAAAGACTAATTACAATGGTGTAGCAACATTCGCCATCGTCATCCCATCAAGATCCCTAATGAATTCTTGGGGGAGATTGATGGCAAACACGCTTAAGCCGAATGGGTGAGACCAGAGGTTACTTCAAGTTACATCTATTCCCATTCTAAGAGATACAGCCCACATGGTATGAATCTTTACCATATGGTTCTCATGATACTTTGGAGGAGCCGTAGAGGCCTATTTGGGCATTCTTCCCATCACTCAATTCGAAAGGAGGAGGGAAATCATTGTTTCTTCAAAACAGTGGGAAGATGAGAGCCTATATGTGGCCCGGGAAAGATTCAAACGGTCACGAAGATGTCCAATGCACGTGGGATAGGATCCAAGACTCGGGATGGACATTGTATATCATGCCTTGAATGATATATCAAAGGGGACTATTGATGCTTCATGTCAGGAGTGGCCTGCCAAAAAGTGTCAAGAGGCAAGAGATCCGACAAAGACCCGGCTGGGGTCGTAATATGAAACCTTCCGAAGTTTTCAAGATAAGGCGAGAGAAAGGATCATGGAGCTGAGCAAGATGACACCATGGAGGCCGTTGGATGCCATTATGCACAGTCGACAAGCAAGAAAGGAAGACACACACCGCCTATGAGATAGGAGCAAGCTTGAAAGAGAGTTATCGACTAAAGCGGCCGAGAGTCAAGAACAATTCTATGACGCCAAGAGGTTAAGTATCCAAAGCAGCCAAGAGCTTACCATTTCAAACCCAATACTAACATGCCAGCACATTATCACCCAGCACTGAGGAACCATGAGAACTTCTCATATGGTGGAGGGGCTTCACAAGGCCCAAGGCATGGACAGAACCCTCAACAGGGTTATCAACAACCACCGAGGATCCAGAAGCACAGCTGTTAAAGAAGGAAATGAAATACATAAATGAATATCGTGGTCGTAGGAGGGCCCACCTTTGAAGAATGACAGCGCCGTATTTCATGGGGATAATAAGAAGTTTGAACCTCCATGAACAAAAGTTTGCGTGAGTTGAAGCAACCGCGCCAATTATCAAATTTTTCTTCGTAACACCTCACCAATGCATCCCCTCGAAGAACCCGGAGGACACAAGTAGTGGTACCGGCCCTAACCCCCGCAGCCGAGGAAAGATACCTTCCCAAGTGACACAAAGAAAATCCAAAGGGATCGCATGGTCAGGTACCGAGGAGTGGGAAGGAAATAGAAAAGATGAAAGAAAAAGATGACAAAGAACAAAGAAGGAACAAAGAATGTAAAGGGAAGAGGTACTCTGAGAAAGAAAAACAAGGAGTAGAAGGGAAGAACACCCAAGTATCAAAGCCCGCAATCCCATTTCCACAAAGATCAAGTGTGGTCAAGAATGGAGGAGCGCTTTGGTAAGGTTTTTTAAAACTTTCCGTGTCGAGATCAAGATGCCTTTTATCGATGTAACTCGTACGCCACTCTACGCAAAATTTCAAGGACATAATGAGCAAGAAAAGAAAATAGGAGGAAGGAATAGGTGAATCTCACCGCCACTTGTAGTGCAAGAATTTAAAAGAACTGCCAAGAAAGATGAAAGACCCGTGGAGCTTCACGATTCTTTGTATTGTCGAGGAATCAATTCCGTGAAGCCTTCGTGACTCGAGCTAGTATCAATTTGATGCCTCTTTCTCGCGGTTGGCAAACAAGCCAGGAGCTTACTCTTACAACTCGTTACCTTCAAATGGCGCATGTGACGATGGTAAAACTCGAAGGGAGTCATCAAGATGTATCGGCCACCGCGTTGGGAAGTTTGTTTTCCCAATAAACTTCATCATTCTGAACATGGAAGAAGATTCACAAGTACCCCTGCTATTGGGAAGACCATTCCTAGCTACTGGAGCTGCTCTGATTGACATGCAAAAAGGAGTTCTTACCTTGAGGGTTGGAGAAGAAGCTGCTGCTTTTAACTTGATCAAAAGTATGCAAAATATAGACAGAGACAAGGAAAGTTGCAATGTAGCAGATTTTGTCTATACTTCCAACCCTGATGTTAACAATGATTGTAATACTTCAGTTTTTATCAATGAAAAAGAGATGAATTCCCAAGATAATCGAAGATGTTCTCATTCGGAATTTCCATACGCTAGCTTTCATTCTTAGAAACTATGATGAGCTTGGCTAAAATTAAATGACAATGGGGGAAAATATTGAAAAAGAGGAATTCATCAAGAAACCAAAGGTGTATGACTAGTTTTAAAAGAGTTGCCACGTCATTTAAAGTATGCTACTTAGAATTACTAAAGAAAAACTAAAGTGATCATTTCAAAGAAGACTCAAGCATGCCGAGGAACAAAGATTACGTAAAATATTAATAAGCATAAGGAATCGCTAGTCGTCCATTGAAGAGCCGAAGGTATCACCCATCAATTTGCATGCATAAGATTCTCGCTAGAAGAGACTTCAAAACCATCCTGTGAGAACACCAAAGGCGATCGAATCCGGCATTTAAGGAAGTAGTCGTAAAGGAGGTACTCAAATCATTAATGCTTGTTTATCTATATTTCCATAAGATTGGGTGAGCCCAAATTCATGGTTCCAAACAGTGGGGAAGATCGTGATCGAAATGAAAAAATGAATTTGATTCCAACAAGAATTAAGGACAGGATGGAGGGTATGTATTGATTACAGGAAGCGAATCTGCAACTTAAAAGATCATTTCCTCGCCTTTCATTGATCGATGTCGATTGCAAAGAAGGTGACACCTCACTTTGTTTTGGGTGGTTGATATATGTCCCTCTTCTCATCTCTATTTTGTTTTTCTTTCTTTTGTATACCCCCTGTATACTCTAGGGCTTGGCCCTTTTTTATCAATATACACGACATATCAAAAAAACCAGACTCCACTTAAATTTTCAAGTTTCAAACACATTTTCAAAGGAATGTACTTTCCAATCAAAGAAAAATTTAGACGGGGGAAGGGATGTCAGATCGAATCAGTGTTATAACATACTAGTCAAATGTGACAAAGGTAAAGAAAAAGGAAGACACCACTCGATAAATCAGGTGATCAAACAACCTTGTTACTTGTTAAAGAGAAAAAGGAAGAGAAGATATACTTGCAACTTTTTGGCAGTGAACAGATAAGACCTTCACCACTGATGTACGTGCCATTCTATAGGGGGGTAATTAGCACTGCTCCAAGCTTAAACACCGAAAAAAAGAATAAAGAAGTTGTTTTGTTACTATACCAATAAGAATATGTTAAAAGCACTAATCAAAAAACAAGCAGTACACCTAAGACATGGAAAGTGTTGAGAGAAAAGAATTGACCTCGATTTTCCTTAATTAACAAAGTGAGGGAACATACAAATTTATACTATAGTGTTAGGCCAAAAAAAGAAACAAAGTTAGAGTTTAATTAAGAGACTAAAGAGAAAATGAAAGAAGGAAAAGATTCCTAAATGGAGCCAGAAACTAATCCTTAATACTTCCTTCAAACTGGAGCATATAGGTTAAAAAACACCAAGTTTGTCATATATATGATCTTGATCTCAGAACCTTGAGACTTTGTGAAGATATCTACTAGTTGGTCATTAGAGTTAACAAAACTAGTAGCCATGCATCTTAATGCAATCTTCTCTATGATAAAGTGGCAATCCACTTCAATGTTTTTGGTCCTCTCATGGATAACCAGGTTAGATGAAATATGCAAGACAACTTGATTATCACATATAAGCTTAATTTGTTCATTCTTCCCAAATCTTAGCTCTGATGAGATGCTTTAGTCATATGAGAGTTCACATGTTGCTAAGGTCATAGCTCGATAATTTCTAGCTTCAGCACTAGATCCGACATTACATCCCGTTTCTTACTCTTAACATTAAGTTACCTCCAATGAACACAAAACACCCTGATGTAGAATGTTTATCTGTGGGTGCGCATGCCCAATCTGCATCACTGTATCCAACAATTTGGGTATAACCTCTGTTCTCATACAACACCCCTTGACTTGGTGTTCCTTTGACATAACGAACAATACGAATTGTAGCATCTCAGTGGTTACCACAAGGTGATTGTAGGAACTGACTAACTACGCTCATAGGAAAAGAAATGTCATGCTGAGTGATAGTGAGATAGTTCAGCTTACCTACAAGTCGTTGATATCTCCTTAGATCTTGTAGAGACTCCCCCTGACCTAGTATAAGTTTGACATTCGGATCCATTGGAGTGTCTACAAGCTTACAGTCCAACATACCACTATCCGCCAATATATCTAAGGTATACTTTCTCTAAAAATTTTACACTGGAATTAAACTAAGCTACCTCAATGCCTAGAAAGTACTTGAATTTCCCCAAGTCTTTTGTTTGAAAGTGGCTGAAGAGGTGTTGTTTGAGTTTCTGAATACCATCTTGATTACTGCCTATAATGACAATATCATCCTCATAAACAATCAAGTAAATACACTGTCCAATAAAGGTATGATGATAAAAAACGGAATGGTCTATTGTGCTTCGAATCATGTCAAACTCTTAAACCACTGAGCTAAACCAGCTAAACAACGCTCGAGGAGACCGTTTCAGACCATATAAGGAACAACGTAGCTTGCATACCAAACCAGACTCCCCTTGAGCAACAAAACCATACGGTTGCTTCATATATACCCCCTCAGCGAGATCACCATGAAAGAAGACATTCTTGATATCCAACTGAAAAAGGGGCCATGAGCGCATAGCAACCATAGAAAGAAGTAAGCGAACATAGGCAATCTTGGCCACCAGAGAAAATGTATCATAATTTGAGCCATATTGCCAGTATACCCTCAGAACCAAACGGGCCTGCTTCGATCTACCGCCATCAAGTCCCAATTTTCATCGTAGGAGTAAACTCAACGACAATCAACATGAGACTCGCCAGAGGAGCGACAAGCTCCCATGTGCCATTGGAGTAAAGAGTATCCATTTCCTTAGCCATTGCCTATTTCCAACCTGGATGAGAGAGAGCCTCACTAATGCTTTTAAGGGTAGAGACAGAAGGCAAGGTGAAAACAAAAGCAAAGTAAAGTAAAGATAAACGATGAAAGCTTAGAAAATTATAAACAGGATGTGGGTTACAAGTAGAGCAAGTGCTTTTTCGAATGACAATGGGTAGATCATCGAGCGGTTGTGGAACTGGAGCACGAGATGAATGTGGCATAGAAGATGAATCAGCAAGAGGCCCTGTAGGATGATGAGGACGACAAGTAAAAACCTAAAGTGAATCATGTAAAACAGAGGATGACATACGATTAATCCAATAACATGCAGCTAAGATAGCATCCCCCCAAAAACGTTGAGGAACATTACAATGGAGGAGAGTGCAAGTTGTCTCAACTAAATGACGATTCTTGCACTCAGCCACTCCATTTTGTTAAGGAGTGTAAGCACAAGATTATTGGTGAAGAATCCCATGGGAAGACATAAAAGAAGAGAATGACATAGAGAAATATTCCTTAGCATTATCACTTCTTAGAATACAAATAGAAGTATTGAATTGAGTGCGAATTTGTGCATGAAATTTTTTTAAAGATAGAAAATAACTCAAATTCAGTTTTCATTAAAAATAACTAAGTACATCGAGAATAATCGTCTATAAAAGTAACAAAGCAATCGAAATCCTAAAGTGGATGCACTGTATATCCTAAACATCAATGTGGATAAATTCAAAATAAGACTTTGTCTGAGGATCTAAGCACTTTGGGAAGGAGACACGAGTATGTTTCCCAAGCTAACATGACTCACACTCAAGCAAAGATAAACTAGAAAAATGAGGAACCAACTTTCGAAACTTGGAGAGGCTTGGATGACTAAGACAACTATGGATGAGGAGACTGGAGAGTAGCTCCCATGGAAGTGCAAGCGTGGAACAAAGAGGCGAACGGAGGTGAAAGAGGCCTTGTGACTCATCTCCTATGTCAATCATCTTCCCCATACTTCGATCCTACAAGGTTACAAAGTTGTGAGAAAAAGTAAACACACAATGAAGGTCACTACTTAACTTACTAATGGAATAAGATTAAAAGGAAAATTATGAACATAAAGTACAGGGGTAAAGGACAAGGAAGGGAGGGGACAAGCCGAGCCAATGCCTTTAGCTATGGTTTGAGAACCATAAGCTAAGGTAATAGTGGGTAAAGGAGACGAAAATATAAGAGAAGAAAAAGGTCCTATTACGATAAATGATCAAAGGCTTCGCCTACATCCACAAAGTGTATGAACACGTAAGGCGCGTAAACATTACTGATCCGGGGCAAATGTAATCAATGGAGGAAGATTTGGCTGCTTAAGTGAGACAAAGGTACTCTCATATTCGTCGAACGTAAGAATGACTCCCTGAGGTGTGGATGAGCTCCTTGAGATAGAACTTGAACTCGATGGATGATTAGAAGATTGAGACAAATGAGTATTACAAGGAGGTCGGCCATGTAACTGATAACATCGATCATGGGTGTGGCTAAGCCTGTGACAGTATGTGCAGTGCAGACGTTATCCTCTACCTCAGTTGCTATCGCGTCCACCTCGAGAATCACTTTGAGAATGAGACTGAGAAACCATCACAGAAGTGTCTAATGTAATCTCAGATCGCAAGGACTGAGTAGCGGTGGAGGTATGGTGAAGTAATCGAGTAAGAGCTCTTATCAAAGCTCGAATAACTACTTCTGAGTATCCGTTCCTGATGTTCTCAAATCGACCCGAGGTTGCTAAAATGATCATAAAGACTCGATCCATCTTTTACTGTGAAGTCTCAATATTAGTAGATTTTGGCAAGATAGATGCAAGTTCATCCTGCGCATGCACATTACCCACCATAAGAAGATATATCCATGTCGAACTGTTTCAAATTAGCAATGGAGGATATTACCCGGTAGAGACGCTGAATGTCATTAGTGTACAGTTTCTTCGCCTGATTCTAGAGAGTGTAGCAAGTTTTATAGGCCCCAACATTATATAGAGTATTGGTATCAATAGATTGCCGAAGCATATTGTATAGTAAAGTATCAATTTTTCGCCATTGAGAATGTTTATCTTCGAGGATACTTGTGTCCACATTAGTAAGATGATCCTTACAACCATTACCAATAAACCATAGTTCCATCTAATCCACACATGACAGATAATTTTCGCTCCTCGTGAGTTTATCCAAGGTAATAATAGGAGTTCCAGATTGAAAGGAAATAACCTTTTTCATCCGTAGAGACATCTTTTTCAACCATAGAGTCATCTTTTTCAACCATAAAGATGAGAAATCAATAGAAAGTCATAGAATCAACAGAAACAGTACTTTCAAAAGGAACAAAACAACTCCAGATGGTGAGAGGAGCTTGCAGAGGTGTCGAACTTAGAAGAAAAGTCAAGAAGAAGCTAAAGGTGTATGCTACGGGAGAGAAAAATGGACAAAAGATGGTGATGCAGGTATCGGATCATAAAATCAGGTACTTAGGCTTGTAGATCGGTGGCAGGCGTCTCAGGCGGTAGAGTCCGACGGTCGAAGAAGAAGCCACATGCCCTCACACGTAGGCGCATGAGGATAGTGGCGTAAGGAGAATTCTGTGTGGTGGTGCGCTGGGTACCGTTGCTTGCAGATTCTTTCCACCACTGGAGAGTGTGCCCAAATGATCCTAATGAAGTGTTCATGCGCTGGAGTTGGGGTTACTGGAAAAACGGCTGGCCATGTGTTCCAACGGTGGCTATGGCTCCTCGAGAGGCTTTGCATTTACTATAACGCTTAACGAGTAAGACATGGTTAAGGTTGACGGGTCAGTCTCGACCGACCACACAAATAAACCCTAACCCTAATATTCCCAAACTCTTCACGCTCCGATACCATGTTGAGAGAAAAGGAATTCTCTGATTTTCATTAATTTACAAAGAGAGGGAACATACAAATTTATACTCTAGTGTTAAGGCAAAAAGGGAAACAAATTTAGAGTTTAATTAGGAGACTAAAGAGAAAAGGAAAGAATGAAAAGATTCCTAAATGGATTAGGAAACTAATCCTTAAATAGAAAGTACAAAAAGGGGCCTCAAAAGCAAAAAGAGATATAGCCAATAGCCACAACATTCCAACTACTTAGCACAACAACTTAGGCTCATATAAGATATTTTATCTATGTAAATGCAATATGAGAGTTGGGTTCAGGAAAAATTTTATATAACATTAAGCTGTCAAAGCATACAGATCACGCCATAAAATGTTGAACAACTCAACAAAGCCTTGGTTACAACTACGTAGGTCAGTTGATGAATCTTATTTCACTATTCTACAATATCCAAGGGCAAACCTATTAGATAATATACTAACAGGCCTTTCTCCCATCTTTCAAACATTCCTCACAAAGAGTTTTTCCTTTTTTCTTTTATGGTGTTATAGTATGTATCATAATGCTACTATTGATTTGTATCTCATTAGGATACTTTTCTTATGGGGGTTGTAACCATTTAGGAAGAGTAGATTATCTTACCTAATGTATAGCCAAACTTCTCGTATATTTATGTATGATGACTCAATGAAAAATACAAGGAATTCTTTCCCCCAACTATTCTCCTCTTAGTTTCTACAATTTATACATGGTATAAGAGCTTAGACACATGTAGACGAACATCCCGAACAAATGCACCCTTACCCGAGGCTCAATGGGAAACAAAGATTTATGGGGAAAGAGGGTCTGAAACGGAGTGACCCAATTCAAGACAGAGGAAGGCATCCGATTAATCAAAAAACAAGCGGTGGAAATAGCATCGGCCCAGAAATGCTTGGGCACGTGCATTTGAAACAATAGAGCCCCAACGGTTTAAAGAAAGTGTTTATTTTTTCTTTTAGTAACTCCATTTTATGGGCACAACAAGATGTCTCGATGAAGGATGTCATTCTAAAGCATGAATGATCGAAATTGTTCGTACATATATTATTCTTTCGCATTATCACTTCTTAGATTTTGAACAAAAACATGAAACTGAGTGAATTTCAGCACAAAATGCATGAAAGTGAGAAAATAACTCTGAACGGTTTTTCATTAAATATAACCAAGTTGTTCGCAAATAATCATCGATAAACGTAACAAAATATCAAAACCCAGTTGGGGACACAACTGGACATGGACCCCACACATCCGAATGGACCAACTCAAAAGGAGTAGAAGCTCGATTATTAACTCTAGGACTCAAATGCACACCATGAAGCTTAGCGTATTGACATGACTCAGTTCAATGAGGATAGGCTAAAAAACTAAGGATATAGCTTCACAGAGATAGAGGAAGGACGACCCAAGCTACAATGTAATTCGACTTGTGTCAATTTTTAACAAGCAACACGCTTGGCACCTTTGTTTTAAGGATGTAGAGACCCCTAAACTCGCATCCTCTACCAATAATCCGCTTCGTCAAAAGATCCTAAATCAAACAATAATAATGAAAGAATAAGATACTGGAATTAAGTGTACGAGTGACTTTACTTACGAAAATTAAATTAAAAGAGAATTGTGAGAAACTCATAACAGATTTCAAAGTGATTAGAGGAGTAGGATGAATTGTCCCTGACCCAAGGACATAAGATGTTGACTCATCTACAAAGGTAATAGTAGAGGTAGAAGGGTGTGGCTAAAACGTAGTAAATAAACTGGAATTACTTATGAGGTGATCTATGGCTCCGGAATCAATGACCCATTTGGAGGAAGAGCAAATAAGACATGTGTTAGGTTTACCTGATCTGGCAAGCATAGTGCTAAGAGTAGAGACACCCTTCAATGATTCATGAACATACGGAAACCTTAAATTTTTGTTCTACAACTTCCTACAATCCCGACATACATGCCCTGGATTATGGCAATAATGACACACATCTCCACATGGGGGTTTCATGTCAATCATAAGGGAAAATCTAACTCAAACAAGTCTTTGAGAATCCAAAAATGCCAGAAAGATAGGATTCTTGCACAAAAAATGACCACAATTCCACGGAAAGCACTACACTAATGGACTTTTAATATTCACAAACCTCAAACACCGCTGATGCATCGAATGGTCAAAATGCACTATTGTAGGTTTCTGACAAGGAGGATGATGAGGAGTGGCTCAAGGCTAGCAGTTTAACACTCAGAGTGGTTGAAGTTCGGCGCCTGCTGAAGTCCTATGCTCCTAATGCTAGCACGTGGGAAACAGGCCAAATTTTCATATCTACGCTTGTAGCTCACACGAGCACTTTTCCAAACACCGACTTGATTTGGTTCGCTTGTCGACAAATTCCGACTAATACCTATAGGGCGTGGCACCCACTCTCCCTCTAGATGGGTGTTTCAAAAGAACATCTCCTACCTAATCTCTCTTCATCAATGTGATATGTGAAAACGGGAGAACAATTAGGTGATATCTTCACAAAGGCCCTAAGTGGAGACCGAGTTAGTTACCTATGTAAAAGTTGGGTATGATTAACATCTATAATCCAACTTGAGGGGGAGTGTTTTAATATGTATCATACGTTAACATATTGGTTTGTATCTTATTCTGATACTTTTTCCCCGATTGCCAAGCTGACTTCTATTCGACTGTTTATATCTCTGGCAGCCAGTCATCGTTGGGACCTCCATCAACTTGATATTAAAAATGTCTTTCTTCATGGGAATCTTACAAAAGAGGTTTATATGGAGCAACCTCCCAGGTTTGTTGCTCAGGGGGAGATTAGTAGAGTTTGTCGTCTCCGAAAATCATTATATGGCTTAAAACAAATCCTGCATGGTTGGCAATTCAAGTGAAGGATTGAGAAATTCCGCATGCAGAAAGCAAATCCGACGTCCGCCTTTTATAGGAAACCCTAAATCGGTGTATCACCCTTGTTAGTCAGGGTATGTTGATGATATTATCATTACTGGGGATGATATGCCAGGTATATCTACACTCAAGTCTTTTCTCCATGACCAATTTCACACAAAGGACTTAGGCATGCTAAAATAATTCTTAGGTGTTGAAGTTATGAGGAGAAAACGTGGAATCTTTCTTATCTCAGCGAAACATGTGTTTGATCTATTGTCCGAAGAAAATTGCACAGCTTATGCCAATCCCCTATGGCACAAAGCCTACACCTTACTAGAGAAGGCGAATTGTTTGAAGACCCTGAGAGATATAGAAGACTGGTTGGGAAGCTTAACTACCTTACAGTAACACGCCCTGATATTGCATACTGCTAGTGTTGTGTTTGTCACATGTCTTCCCAACACTTGATCAATGATGTAAAACATTTTATATTACTTGAAAAGAGCCTCGTGGATGTGGTATTTATATGTGAATCATGGGTATATAGACTTGAGTGTTTCACTTGATGCAAATTGGGCAGATCTAAGGAAGACAAAGGTCCACTTCGGTTACTGTGTATTTGCTCGAGGGAATCTAGTCTCCTCGGAAGAGTAAGAAACAAAGCGCCAGTTTCTGATCTAGTGCGTAATCCGAGCATATAGCAAATGACACAAATTTCATGTGAGATTATGTGACTCATCAACTTTTGCGTAAGTAGCTATTAAACCTCATCCCAAAGAGCTCTAGTGACAATCGATCGCCTTCATATTGCTCTAATCTCGTTTTCCATGAATTAACTAAACACATAGATATAGACAATATTCCGCTTAGAGCAAAATACAACTTATGAAGACTGAGAAAACAATTAGGTGATATCTTCACAAAGGCCCAAGTGGAGACCGTGTTATACAAATAAGTTGGGCATGATTAACATCTATGTCTAACTGAGGTGAGGTGTTATAGTATGTATCATACGTTAACATATTAGTTAGATCTTATTAGGATACTTTTCTTATAGGTTAACCATTTAGGAAGATATAGATTATCTTACCTAATTTATAGCCTAACCTTCTTGTATATATATGTATGATGACTCAATGGAAAATACAAGGAATTCCTTGCTCCAAATTTTATTCTTTCGTTTCCTAGCTTTTACATTTGGATTGGTATTCTCATCAGAAGTTATCTTTCATAGCAATATGTCCAAACCATTTTCATCAATTTTATCTTGTTTATCCTAGCCAATTTTGTTTCACCTTATTTACAATGGATATTGTATCCAACTTAATCAATATGTTTTGTGTAGGATTTTTGGGCCTCCAAATCTATGGAAAAGAAAACACGTCCAGAAAGAAAGCAAGAGGGTAGGAAGTTCCAATAACCCATTCCTCTCAAAAGAGGGAATCCAATTCCCAGAGGTCACCTCATGACGTGTCCCCAAGTGGCAACACGGGCTGTAGGAAAAATATAAACCTGTGAATTCATTGCTTGGAAGATTTCTATATCTCATGGTAATTTTCCCCTTTAAGAGTTTCAAAGTTTTTTTTTTGAATTGTTCGAGCAATTTTTATGGTTTTGTCAAGAAAAATGAGCATTTATTTATTTATTTATTTGATAGATAAACTGAGAACAGAGCAAAAGCTACAACGTGTATAGGAAGGATATTGTGCAACCAAAAAACGAGGCAAGGAAAGCAAAAAGACCTCACCACCTCCCTCAACTTGAGGCCAACCACTCCAAAAAACCAATAAGTGGAGAAATATCTTCACCTATGTACAAACTATTCCAACTCCATAGATTAGTTACAAAAGAATGTTTTAACCTCTGTACAGCTAAAGATCCCCACTAAAAGCTATACAATCTCTCCTTACAAAATTGAGTATTTATAAGTTACTACATTAGGTTCATTCAATCTTAGGGTAATTCAGGATTTTGGTGACGACCTTCAATCATAAAATACAATGGAGTGAGCGACCAAAATGAGTTCTAAAGATTCCATCTTCTCGTGCGCTTAAGCACTTCAAACCCCTTAAGCCTCTTTGCATGTGCCTTCAGCCTCCTCAGATACTTCCGTATCCGCCATCATTGCCCATATGGCTTCTTTCTCTAATATATTGTTTCGTTTGCCTATTAAAAAAAAAATCTCCCAAACCCCCTAGATGTGATGCTATATCTGGGGAAAATACATAGCACCAATAAACCATATGTGCCCGTTAGCTTCTACATCCTTGCAAGTTATAAACTGCCATAAACCTCGAATTTAAGATACAACTAAAGCGAATCGCATTTCTATAAGAGGGCCTAAACAAAGTTGCATCACTGTGGAATTGTGAGGCAATAGTTGAGGGCAAATTCAATCGCTGATCCTGGATTGAATAAACAAATAAATAAAATAAAAAAGAAATGACCCTTCATATACGACGACACACGAGACCTGACTTCCAAAATCCCGTGCAATAATAGTGACTTTTGGTTAGATCCTGATAGAAGCCGATATATTTTCGCCAAGAATGACGCCTCGCAGGATGCCCATCGACACCACTTTGTCGCCACCTCCATTGCCGGGTTTATTTGCCGGATTTTGTCTTTAGAAGGAGTTCGTTCAAGGCCGTTTTCTTCTTATCATCATCAACCATTATCGGACATAATTACAAGGAAGGACTTTTTGTTTTTTTTTTCTTTTCTTTGCTCTTTTTTGGGTTTAAAATAATTTTCCGTTGCTCGCCAAAACCAAAACAAAGAGGGATTTCTGTGTGTTACTTGGATTTCGTAAGATGGGATAATGAGCTATATCCAAGCATTCATGTTGGCTCTACTTAAAAGAAAGCTACATGCACCTTCAAGCTCAAATACTAAGAACAAGAACCAAAAATGTTACTACTTTACACCTCCTACATGCAACATAAAGAGAACAATTTATTTAACAAAGATCTCAAAAATCAATCAAATTCCCACCTAATTTTCAATATAACAAGAATCTAATTAAGAATATAAATTAAAATGTGAGCTCAAATAAAAAATACAAATCTAACCTCACAGCATATCTGAGAGAGAATCGGGAGGCGTAATCAAATTCGCAAGAAGAAGAGAGTTAGATGTCACGCGGCCTTCACCCCCACCGCCAGAAAACTAGATAGGTAGGAGAGGGTGATTCGCGTGGATCCCTCTCCAGAACTTCATCACCGGCTTTCGATCGAGGGGTCAGGAGTCGCGCATGACGACGACGGAACCCAGGCAGAACCATACAAAGGACACCGCACTTCTCAGAGTTGGGAGTATCCGATTCTTTCAACACCCACTCACTGGATCCTACAGCACTGAGTCACTGTAGGCTGAGATGCCAGAATGGATGGACATGCACAGAGGGACTGACTTGCTTAGGATTCTAGTTTATAATGAACTGAGGCTTGGGTTTTTACACATATAATAAAAAATTATTAATACACGCTTTGTTTTTTATAAAAACGATCGAATTATCTTCTTTTTTCTTATTAACTCTTTATCTTTTTTTTTTTTAAATTATTATTTTTTCTTATTTATTTTTTATCTTCTTCCAAAAAAATTGGGCGCTTTTCATTCTTTTTTTAACGTGAATTTTTTTGTAACAAAAATTTCAATTTAAAATTATAAATAATTTTATTTTTCACCAAAAATTATGTATAAACCAATAATATTAATCATGAGGGTTAAAACATATTGGGAAGGTATAAAAAATGCTTCGTATTTATTGAAATAACTTAGAAAATTGAAAAATCAATTAACGAGGTAATTTAGTAGAATAAGGGTAAAATTGGAAAAAATAATGTGACGCCCTGAAACCTGGGGGTCCGTTGACAACCCGTCAACCCGTGAAATATCAGAGATGCTCTGCAACCCGACACTACTCATGAAAATCGTGCAGAGTCTCCTTTGTACGGGGAGCTCTACCCAAGGTACAAAATCTGTCCCAACAATCAACAATGACCACACAGGATTCACATGCGAGTAAAATAATGGTCACTTGGGCCCCTGCATCAATACTCACAAAATACATAAACCATATACAATAGTTTAAGAATTAATAAATTACTCTTTACTAAACATATATCAAAAGTTTACAATTTCAATACATGTTATACAAATAACTACTCAAAGCCACAATCCCGCTTCTAAAACGCGGCTCTAATGAGCCGTCGTCCCGCACACACCCTATACCCGAAATAGTGATCTCTCGGGCAGGGTGAGCAAAGCCCAGTGATAATTTCACTCCGGGTTACTCTCCACCTAAGTGCACATGTCATGGCAAACAATCACATTCTGTGAATTTCATGAACCTACTCTAATGTCTACATGCCTAAACCCACAGTCTCGAGTCCTCATCGACTTCACACATGTCTAAGCCAATATGCAAGTAAAAATACGCTTACAACAAAAGCTTTTTGCTCTTGAAAACTTACTACCGAAGTTTCGTAAAAATATTGACTACCCTACGCGCGACCATCGATAACTTTCAAACGCTCATGGTCCTCATCCAAAGTTATTTGTTGGACGCCCCTTCGCTGGCAATTATTTGGAAAATCTTCCGTCGAAATTCTTTTCACAAACATTTTCATTTTTGTTTCATTTCATGTTATGCACTCACTTCTAATATTCTAGGGTGCCCTAGTCATATGGAATGCATGATGCCAATCCCAAACCATTCATGCTAATATATTCACATGCATATATATTAACATAATTAAATCACATAAATCATGTTATACAAATTTTCACCATCAATACACTAAAATTAGCTCATATGGGCTAATTAACAAATACAAGCAATTCATTTTGAATCACTTAACAAAACACATTTTCACACCAAAATTTCTGGCCACTATTCATTCTGAAATCAAACAAACCCTGCCACTGCTCACGACCACACAAATAGGAATTTTCTCCACTACGTTCAAAGCTTTTGAGATCGAATTTACGGCTAAAACAAGCATCAGAATATTTCTAACCATTTACATGGCTCTTAACCAAATAATAACACAAGTAAGAAAAGATCCCTACCTCTTGGAGTTGTCGGAACTCCACCAAATCGGTGTCCACGCCAGAAGCCTTCACAGATATAATAGTTTTGCTTCTTGCTCCGGGTTTGTGAACCGATCATCCGAATGGTCGCAAATCTAGAGAGAAGGAGCTCATTCTCTCTAAACTAAATCACCTGCTACGCCCGCTTTCTCCAATTTCGAGGAAGAAAACTATTGCAAAGTTTTGTCTTTACCTCTCATTAACATTTCAAATAATTTCTCATCATGTCTCCTTTCTTGATTTCGACACTCGTACAATCTCACATCCATTTCATCCTCTCTCTACTCATGCAAGATGTATCACATGAGTACATGTAATAGGTGACTTTGTCAAGAACACATGTTTTTCAATCCGCTTTACGGCACCCGATAATTCGATGCCTCGAAAATGTGAAATTCACTGCCTTGAAATTCGACTAAATTCACATGGTAGCTAGATTTTGCGAAGACCAACGGTGAAACTGGGTTCATTATCCGAGATCTAGAAAAATTTCGTTTTGACCAAAATTATCGCTTTTGCCATTTTTCCGAAAATTGGAATTCTTTCTCAGTCTTACAAATAAATCTTCTTTCTTGATTTTTTAAACAATAGATAAATAAAAACAAAACAAATTCTCTAAAACGTCAGTTATTTTCAAACGGAGGAAGTAATAAATATTGGCCTTAATAACCCAACCCCATTTACAAGTTTATGATAAAATATAAATTTTTATTTTTACAAAAAAATGTGGGTATATTTGTCCAAACGTGATCAAAACTCACTCGAGGGGCGAGGGCCTTTGGTTAATGTTTTTAATATTATGATTTGAGAACGGTTTTTAAAAAAAACATAGAAAACATCATTTTGGCGCTTTTGAAAATTGTTTTTATTCTTTAAAATTAAGTGTTTTTTATATTCTTCGCCATGACAAAAAAACTAAAATCAAACGCTGCTTTTCTGCTTTTCACGTTTTTTCTTATTTTAAGAATATATAGCATTTTTAAAAATACGAACCAAAAGGCCCTTAGATTTTCGAAATTCACATTTCAATGGTTTTTAATCAAGAGGGTGGGTGTTAAATGCAATGAACGGACTACATGAAAACGTAAACTTGGTTTATCATATCGGGCCAAACATGTTATAAAAGACATGCAAAAATAAGGCAAACATGCGATGGAACAGTAAACCCACTTTTAAGCCAAAAATTCCCCTCATATGAGATCCACATGCTCATATCTTCTCTCCTCTCTTGGATCACTTCTTCCTCTCTCTCTCATTTTTCTCTCTCATCCCCATCCGAACCTCGTGTTGCAGTTACAATACTAATGTAACACTTCTTAAAAGACACATAATTCCTTAAATTATTATAGCAAGAAAGAGCTTATAATAAAACTTATTATAATAAGTTTTATTATAAATATATTTATTTATAATAATTTTAAAGTGTAAAGTGTTACATTAGCGCTTTTAGGTGTTATATGAGTGCTTTAACTCCAATTGAGGGTTGGATGGGGAGGAGAGAGAGAATAGATATAAGCTATGAGCATGTGGCCCCATATGTGGAGAATTTTTTGTTTAAAAGTGGGTTTATTGTTACACCTTGTGTTTGCCTTATTTTTATTCCTTTATTACATTTTTGAATTATATCAAAAAACCAAGTTTCTATTTTCTTAATTATAATCCCTTCATTGCATTTAAACACACTCTCTTTTACTCAAATAATCATTTCTTTTATAATAAAAACAACAATAAATAATATTTCTAGCATGCTTCGTTCCTATTTTTTGAAAATGTTTTAAGAATAGTTTTTTATAACATTTAACACCATTTTAGTGTTATTTGAAAATTGTTCTAAGCTCTGTTTCGCAGAAACAACTTAATTAAGCGCTTATTTTATAAGAACTTAGATCTTATTTAGGTAAACAACTTAATTAAGTACTTATTTTATAAAAGTTTATTAGATGAAAGCTTATGTCATAAGTATTTTATTCAATATGTTATTTGTGTTTGTGCTTCAAAAAGCCGCTATGCATCATTTTAAGGTGTTTAGATGTACACTACACAAGCACTTATAATAGCGAAATTACTAAAATACCATCATAAGTACTTATAAAATTAAAGTAATTGAATAAATAAGCACTTCTGTCATGATTTTTAAAAATTTAAAAAAAACTAAAGAACTAAAAATTAATATATATATATATATATATATATATATATATATATATATATATATATATATATACATGAAACCATGATAAAAATTAAAAAATAAAGTAAAAGACTACTATATACTGAAAACATTTATCATTCACATGTAATTCTAGTATAAAATATAACTAATGAACCATGCATACCTCATTTTCAATTTTGTTTCATAAGCATCAATGAGATTATAAAACTAAAATATTATACGTTTTTTTCTTCATTAAAATCTTGATTTGATGTTTTATAAATTGAAATTTGATGTACCATGTACTCATAATTATTTAAAAAACATAAGACGATTTTAGGCAATAAAAAGCCTCTTGAGGTCTTGAGGCGTTGCACTTTTTTAAGCCGATACGATTCTACATAATATAAATAAAAAATTATATATCTCACTAACATTTATAGTTTTTATCTAATAATAAAAGACACAGTGAAATGACATAAACATAAAAATCAAACATCACTAGTGTTTCCAGTATCATAAACATTTTCAAAACAAAATAACAATAAGAAATAACAAACACCATTAATGCTTTTAATCATGACAAAAATTCTAAGTTTCAAAATAAAATAAACATTCATGGATCTACATCAAATTCTAAATAAAGAAAATCATCATCAATATCATTATTCGTATCATCAATAGATTTCTTTTTCTATTTTTTAATTATATGTTAGAATTTGTTTCATATTTTTTTCAAAAAATGTTACTCTATTTACATAAATTTTTAGAAGTTGTTTCTATTTTTTTCAAAAATTTTACATAATCTTTTCAAAATTTCACCTATTTTTACATATTTTTTTGGAATTTATTTCATTAATTTTCAGAAAATTTCCTACTTTTATATAATTTTTCAAAATTTAATATTTTTACATAATTTTTGGAAAGTTGTTAATTTTTTTTCACTATTTTTCGAAGGACATTTTTTTATTAAGATGACTAATTTTATTCTCTTAACTTTAATGTTTTTTGTGTTTTATGTGCTTTTAGATTATAAAAAAAGAAAAGAAACTAACATGTTTTCCTGTTCTCATTGCTTTTCAAAACAATAAATAGTTTTCAAAAATTGTTACCTAAAAGTGCGGTATATTGCATATTTAATTTTGTTTTTTAGTTTTTTTCATACTCTTAAACGCATTTTTTCTTCTTCCTCCTAGCCAAGGAAAAATACGAATTTTATGCTATGTTTAATTCCAAAAATATTAAGAAAAAAATGAAGAAATTTTATTATTTAAATTCGTTAAAAGTTATTTACTTTGCATGTAGGAGAGAAAAACGCAAGTGAATTAGTTTATGTTAGAAAATAATGGTGTAAAACCAAAACGAAAAGACTAACATCAATGTTTATGGACATAGAAGCTATAAATCTACTATATCAAATATGGTATAAGGAGAAGATGAAAAGAGGTTACAATGATCGCACATTACCTTGCATACTGAAAACCCCAAAACCTAACATATATATAAATAAATATATATATATATTTATATATATATATATATATATATATATATATATATATATATATATATATATATATATATATATATATAGATATATAAGAAGAAGAAAAAGGTTACAATGATCTTAGCCTCTCTAAAATCTCATTACTTCCTCGCGCATATCGAAAACCCCAAAACATAACATATATATATAAGGCATGAGGAGAAGCAAAACGCACACGCTTGTCGCGACAAGCATGTGGGTAGGTGAGGAAGTGTATTGTTTATCATATCAGTGTATTAATCATGAGTGCTAACCTTATTAACAACAATGACCTCACGGACAAAGTGATAACAAACATCAATGTGTTTTGTCCTCTCATGGAACATCTGATATTTCGTGAGAAAGATAGCATTCTGACTATTACAAAAGACTGTGGTGGTCTACACCCAACACAATTCTACCAAACAAGCCTTTCAACCAAATAGCTTCTTTACAAGCTTCTATAATAGCCATATATTCTACCTTAGTAATCAACAATGCAACTGTAGTTTGCAGAGTAGCTTTTCAACTGATAGCACAACCTCAAATAATAAACATATACCCAGTAAGAGATCTTCTTTTATCAAGATCTCCAACAAAATCGGAATCAACATACCTAATAAAACCATCTCTCGTTGTCCTAAAACACAAACAAACATCAGAAGAACCACGCAAGTACTTGAATATCCACCAAATTGTCTTCCAATGCTCTTTTATCAAAGTTCGCCATATACCTACTAACAACACTAACAACATATGATAAATATGAACGAGAACAACCATAAAGATACACGCAGAGACCCTACTACACTAGAATATGGAACTCCAAGACATGCGGATCAATATCATCTTCTCTCGACCATGGAGATAAAGCGGGTGAAAGCTTGAAATGAGCTGCTAATGGTGTACTAACAGGCTTGACATTCTGCATTTTGAATCTATAAAGAACTTTCTCAATGTACCATTTCTAACTTAGGTACAACTTGCTTATCTGTCTATCTTTGAGAATCTTCATTCCCAAAATCTTATTTGTTGCTCCTAAAATCTTTCATCTTAAACTCTCTATTAAGTTGGGCTTTGACCCTTCGAATCTCTTCTTTATCCTTGGCTGCAATCAACATGTCATACACATACGAGAGTAGATATACAAATGACTTATCATCACATCTTCTAAAGTACACATAACTAGCATAAGTGCATCTCCTAACATTGTGAGAAATCATAATGAGTCACCTCTATACCATTGCCTAGGAGATTGTTCCATACCATAAAGGGACTTTTTAACAAACACTCATAGTCCTCTCTTTACTTGAAACGACAAAACCTCAAAAGTTGTCGCATGTAGATGTCCTCCTCAAGCTTCCATGTAAGAAATTAGTTTTCACATCCAACTACTCAAGCTCCAAAATCATGCATCTCTATAATACTAAGCAAAGTTCAAATAGAACTATGCTTTACAACTTAAGAGAACACATATGTAAAATCAACACCTGGAATTTGACTGTAACCTTTGGCAACTAGCCCTGCTTTGTATCTTGCTTCTTCAACTCCTGATATTCATTCCTTTCTTTTCATTCATCAATAAAAAAAACTTACAAATGATTAACTTTACAAATTTTAAGTTATTTAAGGTCTTTTAACCAAATATTTTTATTTTTTGAAAAAAAAACCAAATATTTATAATAATAAAGTTATATCATTAGTACACAAACAAGTATTGACTTAAATTATTTTTCTTAATAAATCTAAGATGGTGATTTTAAGCATATAAAAAATAAACAACTTAATACCTAATAGAAATACAATATTAAAAAACAAACAATATAATACTTAATACTATTAAGCCTTATTCAATATTCAGCTAAATAGAAGTTCTATTCAATATTAAGTAAAAAACGATATAAATATTATAGGTGAAATTATCGTCGATTTTTCTCAGATATTCATTAATGTCTCACATCGGTTAGAAATGTGTAATTGAGAAATTTTTTATTTATTTTTGGACTAAGTGTGTAATGTGTAACAAATCTTTTACCAGAAAATTTCAACATTTATTTTTTCCATTGCTCCAAATACATCTACATATATGCATAATGCATAGAAGATGCAATAACAAGGAGAGGGGAGAGAGTACCAAGAGAGGGAAATGGTTGAGGATATGGCATGAAGTTGTGGTGGTGGTGGTAGTGGTGGCAGTGGCAGCGGCGTTGGTGCTGCAACAAAGAAGGCAATGGGGGTTCAACCATATAGCCATTACCGTGACTATAAAATAGGCTTTTTTTTTACCTTTCCATAAAATAGTTTTCCCAATTTGATGTGACTAAAAAATTAAGGGGGTGTTTGAATATTTGACATTTTTTATAAAGCAAATTGCGTTCATACTTTTGACTATTTGTTTTCATTTTTGCATAACTTATTCAATTTTACCTTATGTTGCCTTTTTTATTTAGAAAAAAGCCATATTTTTAGAATCTATAAATTTTTTTTAAATCCATAGAATATTTTTGATTTTGGTTTCATTAATATATATATATATATATATATATATATAAAGAGTATATATATATATATATGTTATATATATATATATATATATATATATATATATATATATATATATATAGACTTTTTATTTAGAGCTATATTTTAGAATCTATAAAAATATTTTAAAATCCACATTTAATATTTCAAAATATTTTTAAACACCAAATATTTTAATTTTGGTTTCATCAATATAAATATATATATATAGAAAAAGCCATATTTTAGAATCTATAAAAAATATTTTAAAATCCACACAGAATATTTCAAAATATTTTTAAAACACCAAATATTTTTAATTTTGGTTTCATCAATATTATATATATATATATATATATTATTTTTTTTTGTAATAATGATAATAATAAATTATTTATCATTTAAATTTTTGTAAATATAATAGGTTATGTAGATATATATTATACAAATATTTTCTATTTTATCATAATAATAAGGGTGATTTGTTTAAAAGGCCTTTTAAAAACTAAAATTCGGAAATCTAATCCTTCATTAATTTTTATCTCATTTTGACAAAAATAGTCTCATTGTTTTCTTGTAAAAATAACCATTTTTTTCAAAGATGTATGTAAATATATAAAATAGAAAAGGGCATTTTTATTCATTACGAGTCATTCTTCAATAAAAAAAAAACGTATTAATGATTAGCTTTACAAAATTTGAGTTATTAAAGGTCTTTTAACCAAATATTTATATTTTTTGAAAAAAAAAACCAAATATTTATAATAATAAAGTTATATCATCACTGCACAAACAAGTATTGACCTAAATTATTTTTCTTAATAAATCTAAGATGTTGATTTTAAGCATATAAAAAAACAACTGAATATCTAATAGAAATACAATATTAAAAAACAATCGATATAATACTTAATACTATTAAGCCTTATTCAACATTCATCTAAATAGAAGTTCTATTCAATATTAAGTAAAAAAACAATATAAATAATATGGGTGAAATTATCAACCTAATTTTTCTTGTATATTCATTAATGTCTCAAATCGGTTAGGAATGAGAATGCTTATTATGAGTACCGTGACCTTTAGGCCTATAACCCACTACTCAATAGGCCCAGCGCCCGCGCTAGCCCGCATCATGAAGCAGCCTAAGCAGGCCTGCCTTATTAAAACAATGCGGGAACTTTCTAGATGGAAGAATCTTAAATCCTTTCTGGGATCCCGAGTCCCCCAGTCGGTCATTCTACCACATTTGGAAAGTTCGTTATGGATAAATACATTTAGACGGAGAATATGCAAAATGTATTTATCCACGGATTTCCTAGTTTCAAAATCTCTTATTTCTTAAAAGAATAATTTTCAATAAGGAAAAATATTTTATCACTTATTTCTTAAAAGCATAATCCTTGATAAGGAAAAATATATTTTATCCCTTATTTCTCAAAAGAATAATCCTTAATAAGGAAAAACATATTTTATCTCCTATTTCTTAAAAGGATAATTCTTGATAAGGAAAAACTAATCCTTGATAAGGAAAAAGATACTTTATCACAAAAATCACGAGATTATCTTTCCTAAAATCAAGAAGGAATTCAAGCATAAAACAAAGACTTCAGGAAAGGTACACAATGCACCCAAACAGTCCTCAACTCTCCTTCTTTCTCTCTCTCCATATTGCTGACTTAATAATCGGAGAGGTGGTCGGCCCACCGTCATCGGATCGCTCTTTTTGCAGGTTCTTATGAGTATATAAGGATGAACAATATCCAATCTATATGAGACCTTTTGGTAGAAAAGCCCCAAAGATAATTGCAACATGGATAGGTAAATCTCTCCCTACAATTGCAACATGTATTATTTTTTATATATTTGTTTATTCTTGAATGTATCCCTCTCAAGTTGATTAATCGAGAAAAAAACCATGAGAGCTTAGGTTCAAAGTGGATCTCCCAACAATTGCAACATGTATTATTTTTTATATATTTGTTTATTCTTGAGTATATTGGGGTTGATTAAATCGATAAGTTTTACAAATTGAGTTTACAAAAACGAACTTGAGGAGTGATAAATAACTTTAAATTTATTTTATTTTAACAACATTTAAATTTATCATTTTTAATAAAATTCTTAAAAATGATTTTAAATTACTAATTTCAATAAAACTCTACTTACCATATTACAAATGAAAAGGTAATTGTTCCTTATTTTCTATTACAGCGCTACATAATTATATATAGGATAAATTTGGATGAAGATATTTTGAGGTTTAGGCTGTGGTTTATTCACTAAGGAAAGCAAAATATTTCAAGAAAAAATGATATTTTTATATTTGATTCTCTAACAAAAAATCTCAAAAAATAAATAAATAAATAAATAAAATTAGTTAGAAACTTATATATTATTAAATTATCAATCTTTGTACTCATGCGTTAAAATAACTAAAATTGGTTTGAATTAACAAATAAAAAATATATATCGAATTTAACTCCATTCTTAATTTCCATAATTTTTTTCTTTCCTTATATATATATTTTTGTAAATAAGGATATTTATATTATTAAGTTGTGTTCAAGGTTGGACTTGGAGTAATAAGAAGTGCCTGCCGCTATGAGAATCGAGGGCTTCTTTGGAAGAATTCTTCAAGATTGTGTGATGTTAGCGAAGAAAGGGTAGAAGGAGAAGAAGACCCTGATCCAAAATCGCGAAATTGAATAAGGATATGAGGGGAAGGCGGAGAATGGTGATGACCAGGTGAGATGGAACCACTGAGCAAATAATCAAAGCCCAATATGTGTCGAAGGAGCGATATAGGTCAAGTGAAAGAAGTTAGGAAACATTGACATGTATCCGGGCTCAGAGAGTTGCACATTTGGTTAAGGCTTTTGAGAGACTCCTTTCAATACCGAGTACAGGCTACTCATATCTCAAGGATGAGAATGAATCAAAAGAGAACAACAAGGAGAGAATGAAATGGACACTTCATGGATTATAGCAACCCAAGGTTTCTGAGGCTCCTCAGGCCTCTTTGTTTTGCCCTTCAGATCTTTTATTAACTGTAGAGAAACTTGGATTGGATTTCTTCATCTTAGGATAGTAGATTTCGACTCCTTCTACCTCCACCAGATGAAGAAACCTGAGAATCCAATCCAAGTTTCTCTATATTTAATAAAAGATCTAAAGGGCAAAAACAGCAGGCCCGAGGAGCTTCGTAAACCTGTCAGCCGTAATCCAGGAAGTGCCCATTTCATTCCCTCCTTGTTGTTCTCTTTTGATTCATTCTCATCCTTGAGATATGAGTAGTCTATACTCGGTATTGAAAGGAGTCTCTCAAAGGCCTTAACCAAATGTGCAACTCTCCTAAACCCAGCATACATGTCCACGTTTCTAGCTTTTCAACAAATTCTATCGCTCCTTCTCGACAGATGTCAACTCGACTCACGCCAATGGTTCCATCTCACCCTGGTCATCACCATTCTCCACCTTCCCCTCATATCCTTCATCAATTTCGTAGTTTTGGATCACCGAGTCTTCTTCTCCTTCTACCTTTTCTTCACTAACATCCCTAATCTTGAAGAATTCTTCCAAAGAAGCCCTCAGATTCTCATAAGCGACACAGAGGCACTTCTTTGCATTACCCCTAAGTCCAACCTTGTCCTTACATTTACATGAGACGTGGATCGTAGCTTCTTCTTTTCTTTTTGAATTCTTCTTCGCCATCATGAACTTTCTTTTCAGGAATCTTGTTCAACACGAAGTACCTTCTTGGAAGGATTTGTGAAACTTGGCAGATTTGGCACCTAAAGAATTCAACATTTTCTTCAAACCAGGGCTTGGACTGGACAGATTAGGGTTGAGATTCTCGCAAGTCTTGGAGATCTCCGAGATCTTTGATCGGGAGGCTAGTGGGTCTTAGGTAGGGGTATTTGTTCCAGTGGTGTTCCTGCCGATGAAATCCATCGCGATATCACTGGAAAAAACTGGAAGTCGCAGGGATGTTTTTGGTTTCTTCGACGGCGAAGAGACAGGGTTAAGCGAGGGAAGGGTTTTCTTATGGAGGCTGGTTCCATAGAAGGCTCATATGCCTTCCTCACTATGCAGGTTCCATACATAGAATGTTGAGTTGTAAAAGAGGTCAAGGAATATGTCAAAAGTGGCATTTTTGGGCCTTTCAACTATGATGAACGGATAGGATCCTTGGAAGGAAATGAGGGATTTGGCCAAGGAGATTATTTCCTCAGGCATGACTCCCAGTTATATTGAATGCTAGAACAAGTTGACGAGGCATATAGAGACCAAAAGGTTAAGCATCTTTTCACTATGTGCAAGGACACATATATTGATTTCTTATATATGTATCGATATTATGTCTTCAATCCAATACAATGGATGCATGTTTCTCTGTGAGGTCCTCATACATGTCCACTTGCGTATGCTATTTCGAATTTCTACTTTTTTTCTCCAAATTGTATGCAACTACTATAAGCAATAGTTACTTGTGGTTTATCTAGAAATATCCGTGTAATCGCGAATAAAAAGGGCAGAACATGTCAATGAAACCAATTATATGCTCGCTAACTCTCTCTTCGCTCGTCGAAAAACTAAAACATCCCAAGAACTTCCAGCTTTTTTCAAGATATCACAAATGGATTCCATCGCAAGAACACCATCGAACAAAATATGTGTATATAAGAGTACTAATAGATAAAATTTAAAAAATCAATTGATGATTTAGCATATTCACATTAAACCTCGAGGGTTTAGACGAAAATTTCAAAATGTTTTTCATATTATTAGTTTTTTTCTTTTATATATATTTGTTTTGCATATTATATTATAGTACTCTATTCGATCTAGTTCTCTCGATCCCAATGTCAGGCCTCAAAGACATTTTTCATATTATCAATTATAAAAATAAAAATATCTATAGTGAAAGCCGCCTTTGATTTATTCCCAAAACTAGTTTCAAATCAAAGTCTAAAAAAATTAATAAATAATGCGATACAATAAACATGCCTTTCCATTTAATCACTCATTATCGAAAACTATATATTATGATTGATGGATGTTTCATGACAAAAAAAATTTAATAAAAAGCATATTTCTCGGTCAAATAGATTTTAAATTGATATTGGAGATTGGCTAATAATATTAAACAAATAAACATTAAAAGCAAAGTGAAAGGGACTTATGACGCTTTTACCCTCATAATTAGAAAATCAAAGCCTGCTATATATAACTTAATTAAGGTGTCTTTAATTTTTAGCTTTCATGGCTATGCGTTCTAGAAAATAAAATGACATTATATTATACTTATATATATATATATATATATATATATATATATATATATATATATATATATATATATATATATAATATGATTGAAAATGAGAAATAGTTCACAAAAGAATTATTTTTTACTAGATTTTTATCGTTTTGGTTCCTCCTAATTATACCATAATTCCCTCCCCTTTTATAGAGGAGACTTTTTATATTGGTAAACTAGGTCGTACAAAAAGTTATTCGATCGTGCTCCATCTATAATGATAGTGAGACTAGGGTAGTGGATTATATATATATATATATATATGGTTAAAAGACACCAAATACTCCAAAAATTTTAAATCTAACCTTTTTTGTATTTGTTTCTCTTCAAAATTAATCATTATAGACAAAATACCTTTTATCCTTTTTAGGTATTTACATGTCTTATAAAAGAAAAAATATTTTTAAAAGAAGAATAATGAGGACATTTTGTCAATATGTGGTAAAATATTTCAGTTAAATTTCATAAATTCATGTTTCAAAAGGTCTTTTAATTAAATCATCATAGATATATATAGTCGTCAAACATTAAACAATCACAATAAAAATGAAAATTCTAAAATATAAATTTGATTTAATTTGTATAGATTAGTTTATGAGGACTAGGTAGACAATTAAATCAATAAATTTGATTTGTTTTTTATAAGTATTTAATGTAGCCATAGTAATATATTTGGCCTACATAGAGAGTTATATTATGGCTTGTGGTATTTTTCTTTACTCCTTTGAATCTTTGAATTAATACTAAAATAAGAAAGTCATGAATTTCTTCATCAATCAATATAATATGTTTTTTTATTTTTAAATTAAGTGACTCTTTATAGAGTTTAAAAAAAAGAGAGAAAAAGTGGATTCTTTTATAGAGTTTCAAAAAAAAAAAAAAAAATTGGAATTTATAAAGGTTTTAATATATGAATTTATATTACATCCATAAAATTCTTTTGAATTTCTTCTTATTTTTATTAAACGATTTTTAAATAAACGTATAATAGTAGTTTATAGAAAACAATGACTTTGGTTGGTAATTGTATTTTAGAACATTTTATGCAGAATAAAAAAATTAAGAAAATACATTTGACAATTAAAAATAATTTTCTATTTATATACATAAATATTCAAATGACATATTTTCAATTATTTTCTTATAATTGTTTTATAAAATAATTGCATAAAAATGTGGCATGATTAAAAATAAAACATTACACTTAAAACATGTTTAAAATTATGAATAACAATTTAAAGATATCTTTTTTTTTGAGCAAAAATATATCTTTATTTTCCAATAAACTTTATATGTATAACATTAAAATATGATTTTATTTTATTTTTAAAGAAAAAACTATTGTACAAAAATTGTTCTTTCAAAACAATTATCAAATAAATATTATATCTTACCTATCATGCCTAGATCACGTGAGAGAGCCAAGCCAACGTTCATAAAAAGGCAGAAAGTACGAATGCTTAAAACCCGTGGCCCGTCACCAACCATCAACTCCACGGAAATGTGATACCTGCAACCCGATACCACACTGTTGTGTCCCTTTACCGAGACCCATAATTTAACAAAATCGAATTGCAGTCTCATTTGAAGTGAGGACCTCTACTAAAAATACAACTCAGAGGGATATACACAACATGACCCATCCGGGGCCTAATATAACACAATGACCGCACGCAACCATTTATGCAAAGTGGCCCAACCAAGCCCATTTATCCATACTAAAAATATATGCGGTTGTATTACCATAGTCCTTAAGAGTTTAATTACAACACTCTTATACAAAAATACACGCTAACTGGGCCTCGTCTAAACATCTTTACAAAATGACTACATACCACAACCCTACTTTCTTCATAATTACGATCTCGAGTGAAATACATTCCACCGGTGTACTCCCACACCCGGGAATGTTTTTTCCATAAAGGGTGAGTCATGCCCAAGAGTAAACTCTTTGCTGCAGGCTACTCCCACCTGGCGCACATGCAATGGTCATGTTCACAATTCACTCATTCCAAACAAGGTCATACAATCCTAGATTGAAATTCTACGTGCCATGAGATGAGACAAGACTCAATCACGTACCATGTCCCGAGTCTATACCGGCTCCTATCATATCCGAGTCTTTACTGACTCCTACCACATAATGCGATCCCAATGCGTGATAAAATCTGTCATTCGTAGATGACATCCAATGATCATTTTTTTCAAACAAAATTTATTTGTTTATAAACCAAAAGCTTTTTGGATGTTCACCTCAATGATCATTTTATTTACAAACCATGTGTTTTTTTATGGGTAGCGAATTTTTCGGGGTCTCACCGTAGGCTTGGCACGCCTTCCTACACTTTCACGGGTTTTCACTGTTGTACACATATATATAAACAAAAATACCGGGTCTTTCACCTGAGGGGGTATCTATCCCTGCTTGCTTTTACCCAACACATATTTTAATTCTTGCGTATGCAAATCATGTTAATTCGCTTCGACGTCGTCCCACAATACCGAGTCCACCATCAAACACCAAACAGAGTGTTGATCCATACCATGCACTCACACCCATTTCATGCGATTTCCCCATGCATATGCAATGCGATGTGCCATTGCATACCTACACCATGTCACATATATGATGAATGCTATATAGACAATTCTACTCATGCATATCACCATGCATCATGGACAATTATATCAATCAGCATAAAATTTATAAACGATCACACATTTCATGTCAATATATTTGCTAATACATATATCAACATCAACAAGTCATCACCAATCAAGCAATGCCATACTTTATCCTCTAGGCGAAATTGTGACATAACATGTCCGCAGATAGCCTACAAACAAGTCACGCAATGACCTTATCCATACACAAACTCATCACATTTCAATACATTAGGATACACATATTGACCTCCAATCAATTACCACCAAGCATGTCATTCAAACTCAAGCAATGACAACTTGATCCTCAAGACTAGCTGTGACGCTCCAAATCCGAGGGTCCCGTTGACAACTCGTCAACCCACAAAATTTCTGTGGATTTCAGGTGGCCCGATACCACACTGTTGTGTCCCATTTATCGGGATCCATATTTTACAAAATCGCGTAGCCCCTTGTTCGGGAGAGCTCTACCCAACATACAACATGTGGCACAAAGATAATCATAACTCCACTGTGGTCTCAATGTAAGTAGTATTGACCCCATAGGGTCCATCTGTTCATATCCCCAATATACACATCCCTTTTACCAGGACCCATTCATTCACATTTTAATCTAAAATATGAAAATTAAACGCTTAATTACAGTCCGTAAGAGTTCGATCATGACCCTTTTATCATAATTACATACCCGACTATTTAGACAATAGTCCCAAAAGAATTTAGATAGAATTCTTTTATACAAAATATTTTTTACAAAAATGTTACTCAAAGGTAATATCAAGGCCACACATCGGCCTTCTTCATAATCACGGCCTCGTCGGAGCGCCGTCTTCCTGTACACCCCATGTACTTGAAAGAGGGTCCCACAACGGGGTGAGCAATACCCAGTTGAAAAATTCTCCTACAAGGGCTACTCCCCACCTAAAATGCACATGCAATGACAACCATGAAAACGTCAAATCACATTCCATCTAAATAATGCAATCCTATATGGAATATTACGTGTCATGCATGAGATGAGACTCTTCATGCCCATAACCCGAGTCCCAACTAACTCCCTCACACCTGCAATGCCAAGTGTGAAAACCAGTCATTGGTGTTTCACCCAATGACTCAACCCATTGGATAACACTCCAATGTTTATTCAATTTTACCAACCTGTGTTTATTCTCAATACACCGGGAGTCTCATCGCAGGCTTCGCACGCCTTCCGACACTTTCACGAACTTTTATCGCTGGTACATATGTTTGACCAAGAATAAAATTTGGGTCTTTCATCCTGGGGGGGATCTGCCATCATCTTGCTTCACCCAAACACACGAAATTTATTATTATTATTTTTATTCACTTGTGAGTCTCAATATTGGACGTTGTCCCAATTTCCGAGCTCACTACACATTCACCAAGAATAGTGAATAACCAATACCATGCACCCACACCCGACTTGATCGCAATGTGACCGCAGCATATGAAATGCAATCAAGGCCATTTCATGCTATGTCATGCTACATTCAAGATTTATAAATTCCTGATAATTATATTTTCTATATATAATTTCCATTAATCCATAATTTCATGTTAATACATCACGTAAGCACATATTAATACGATTTTTTTACACACAATAGCATGTTATTTATTTTTCAACAATAACACACAAAATGTCCAAATCTCGCATCTACATAAACAGTAAGTGTTCCTCTTAGTCCCTTCTTAATGCATCATGGAACCATTCTTGGTTCCATTCATCAACAAATTACAATGATACCGAAAAACTCAACAAATCCCGGCATCGGGCCATGGATTAAAAACCACCTCCCAACATACCCAAGACTCCATTCGAAACAAATTCCGGTAATCCCGTCCGTGACTGTCCGAAAACAAATTCCGAAAAATCCAGCTAGGATTGTCCAAAACAAATCTAAAATTCATAAAAATTCCTATGCTCAGTCCCAAATTTTACGGTCTCTCACGGCCTCTAAGAAAAACCCCAAGCCATTAAATGACCTTTAGGCTAGAAATAACCCAAGTAGGAAAATTCCCTACCTCGTGGAGTTTAACGAAACTTCAAGATTTTGGTACCCACACGTAGCTCTCGATGCATGGACTGACTTTGTCTTTTGCTCCAACGAAAACCTACGGTCTGATCGATCTTGCAGGTTTCAAATTTTTTTCCTTTCTCTCTCTCTCTCTTCTCGCCTCTCACTGGGTCCGTTTGTTCCTTTTCCTTCCTTTTCGACTTTTATCATTTTTATTTTATTTTATAATTGATACATGGCTCACATTGTGCCATGTATCAATCTCTCATTCGGGTTTGTTTCTATCCCGAAACAATTTATTTCTTCTCAATTCAATTTATTTTAAATGAACTTAGATCAAGTCATTTCATGACTTCCGAGATTTTCGTAAAAATCTCATCCCTGGAGTCACTGGCGACTTATCACCCAGAAAATCGTAAAAATATTCCGACTATCTCAGAATTCCACGAAACTTTTCTGGGTCATTAGATTTCGCAAGACGAATCCAACGACATAGTCCGTTTTGTCATACAAGATTTAGAGAATTTTCTAGGCATCCCTGAACCATTATGACAACTATTATTATTATTTTTCCATTTTTCTTGAAAAATGTTTATCTTTCTGCTCTTTACACTAGTCCATTTGTAAAGACTCCGTTTCTCCTTCTCGTGAAGTTTCACTGGTGTTCTAAGTGCCATTCTTATGAAGAGACTCCATCTCTTTCTCGCATAAACAATCATCCACTGCTAGAATCCTTAGACCCTAACGCTTCCTTTATAAGCAGAGGGTTCTTCACAAGTATCAATACTCTACCACATTTAGAGCATAAGTAACCAACAAATTTCCGTCATACCTCTTTGGTGGAATAATTTGTCTTCTCTCCCTGTCTCTAGCAATACTGTATTGTGGTGCAGGTGGTGGTGGGGATGGTGATGGTTGGGAATAACCAACACCATCTTGCTCATATGATAAAGATTGATATAGACTCTTGATACCGGCTCGCTATAATCAGAGCTCCATATGTATTCCTCGATTTCTATTGACTTGTTTCACAAGAATCACAGGGCAAATCTTGCAACATAGCACTTTCATAAAAAAATAACATCTCTTCTAACAATGCTTTTATGAGTCTCGGGACACCATAACTTGTACCCTTTAACACCATTCTTATAGCCAAGAAAAACACATTTAACAGATCTAGGTTCTAGTTTTCAATTATCAACACAAGCATAATCTGGACAACCAAGAATCTTCAAATCAGAGTAAACTACTAGAGTACTAGCCCATACCTCAATTGGTGTCTTCTTGTTAGTGGCAACTAAGGGAGACCGATTAATGAGAAAACAAGGTGTCGAAGCCGCTTCAACCCAAAATGACTTCGATAGTTTAGCATTAGAAAGCATTCAATGAACCTTCTCCATAATAGTTTTGTTCATCCACTCTACAACTCCATTTTGTTGTGGAGTACCAATAATTGTGTGGTGTCTAATAATGCCTTCTGATCTACATAAGGCATCAAACTCGTCGAAACAAAACTCCAAACCATTATCAGTGTAGAGACGTTTTATCTACTTCCCTTTCTGTTTCTCGATCATAATCTTCCATTCCTTAAATGTTGCAAAAACATCACTCTTATGCTTCAAGAAGAAGGACCAAACTCTCTTGGAAAAATCATCAATGATAGTCAACATATAATTAGCACCTTTCAAGAAGGCACTTTGATGGTCCCCTTGAAGATTAGAGTATAAGTAGTTAAGAGTTTCCTTTGGTGTTGTGAATACCATTAGAGAACTTGACTTGTCTTTTTTCTTTTGAAGACACAATGCTCATAAAATTTAATTTTCTGCTCTTTTTGGCCACATCAAGTCTTTTCTACCAATTTAATATACACTCTCACCATATGCCCAAGGCGCATATGCACAGCTGGGTAACATCACCATCTCTAATAAGTAGACTTGCAGGTAATAGCAAAGATCACTTGTAACTATAGTACCCTGCGCTAAAATATATAAGTTTCCGGCTTCTTTTCAGTCATTTCATCAGCTAAACAAGAACACCTTTCTAACTTTCAATGTTCCACCTTCACAAGTGCACTTGTAATCTTTGACCAAGAGTACTCAACTGTGACGAGATTCCTCTTCAAATCTGGGACATGCTTCACATCCACTAACATACTGGCAATTCCATCAAACATCTTGATTATGACTGTACCAACACCTGGAATCTTACAGGATGCATTAACCCATCAAAACTACACATTTTGACACAGTTTCATATGTTGAAAATCAGTCCTGATTGGGACACATATGAAAAACTTGCAACTAGAATCAACAACCCATTCCCTTGTGTGTTTGAATCCGCCATTAGAAATAATGAGGAGTTCTACCATCACTGATTTTCTTCTACAACACCGACTCAAGCAAGTTAATCGATTGCTTCCCCTTTTGATTTGCAGTCACCTTATTCTTATTATACAACTTATAAAAATAATCAATAACGTGCCCCTTTTTATCGCAAGACTTCTAGTTTTGGACTTCGATTTGCCTCTATCACTATTCCTAGAACCTCTTTCCTAAAAACCTTTCTAGCAACAAGACCTTTAAATTTTGCCTCAAATCCATTAACAAGTTGCTTCATGGTTTCTTTCGCACGCGCAGATTCATAAACCTCTCTTCCAAAGTGAGTATCAATGACCGTACAAAAATAGTATCACTAAAAGTCAAATACGAGGATGGTAATGAAAACAACAAAATCAACCTAAATCCTTCATCGCATTCGAATTCTATGGTTTCCAAATCAACAACATTTTCTTTAAAAGTAGAAATATGATTAATCACATGTACCTTATGCTAAATGATGAGAGTAGAGTCGTTTAAGATACAATTTTCTAGGTAGACCCTTCATCATACACAATTGCTCTAACTTCAACCACAACGCAATGGTGCTTTTCTCCTTCAAGACATCTTGCAAAATGTCATTCGATAGATGGAGGTGAATCCGAGTCATAGCTTTATTATCATTTTTTTGTTTCTCTTCTATTGTCCATGAAGACAACATCTTGTCAGAACCTAACAACGCCTCTTCCAAATCCATCTGTGTAAGAATAGCTCATATCTTGACATGCCATAGAGAAAACCCGGTGTCATGGATTCAACAACCGAAGAGCTGCGACGGCTATAGAAGCCATTAGGGGCAAAAACAAAGGAAACCAAATGTAATGGCTATGATACCAGCTTTGTTAGAAAATAATGGCGTAAAAACATAACGAAAACAAAACGCCTAAGGTTTACGGAAAAACCCAAATTTCGAAAAACCATTGGTAGAGGAGCCATATAAATCCACTATATCAAAGATTGTACAAGGAGAAGGAAATAAGAATAGAGGAATACAGGGTTACAACGATCCCAACCTCTCTAAAATCTCACCTTATCTCACATACCTAAACCAAAAACATATCACACACACATTAGGCCACACATTGAATATTATTACACACATTGACATTACACACACACACATATATGTGTGTGTGTGTGTGTGTGTGTGTGTGTGTGTGTGTGTGTGACGACCCAAAATCCGGGGGTTCGTTGACCAACCGTCAACTCGCTTAAATACCCGTGGATATCGTATATATCGATACCTACACTATCTAATCCCATTAATTGGGATCCATTCATCGAGTCTTAGGTAATTACATAACTATGGCCTAAACACCGTCGTGGAAGCGATGGTCAAAATTTTCTTTGTGGATATCGTGTGTCTCTTTGGGCATTCACACCAAGCCTAATCCCATTTACCGGGATCCAATTAGCCACATTTAATAAACTTTTTGTGTTATTTTCAAAACATATTATCGTGAGTTTAATTTTCATAACTCTATTACATACACATGCATATGCCAAAACTAGTTATTTCCAAAGTTTTACAAAGAACTATACTGCCCATGTGTCGTCAACCTCTCGCCCGAACGAGCCGCCAACCTGTATACCCTACACCTAAAATGTTTTCCCATAAAGGGTGAGCCACGCCCAATAGAGAGACTCCTACAGAGGCTATTACCCCTTAAATGCACATGCAATGTTCACGTGGACACATTCACACACACACACACACACACACACACACACACACACACACACACACATGATGTCATTTTAATGGAATACTACACGCCTTTCCATGAAATGAGATGAGACTCACTCGTCGTATGAAAACCGAAATATCATGCACTCCCATTACAACGGCAGCCAATGTGTGATAACATTCATCGTCGATGAATTTCATCAAATGATCACTTTGAAACAAAATCAAGTTTTTAGAAATTAAAACTTATTGGATGTTTCACTTCCAAGGATCATTTTATTAACAAAACATGTGTCTTTTTGGGTAGGCGAATTTTTGGGGTATCACTGTAGGCTTCACACGCCTTCACGCCTTTCATGGCTTTCACCACTTCACACAGATGTATAACCAAAAATACCGGGCTTTCACCTAAGGGGTATCTATCCCTGCTTGCTACTACCCGACACAAGTTTTCATGCTCTACGAACAGTGGAACTCCGCTGAACTTTGTTCAATGGTACTCAGCCCACTCATCAACCACCAAGGATGGTGTTTGATGGCACCATGCACTTACACTCATGAATGCGATGTCTCATTGCATATGCAATGCATTATGTCATCAGATATTAAATCCATGTCTCATATGTAATGAATGCCATATGGACAATAACTCATGTATCATGGATAATTATGTCAAAAGCATATAATTTCCAAACATTCATTCATCACAACATATTAAAACATATATATCAAGAAGAACAATCAAGGAAAAAGTTATCACAAAATCAAGCAATAACACTTTACAACAACCACAATTTCAGACTTCACCTGGCCGCCATAATAGACCACCAAAACAAGGCACAATCAATCCCAAAAACGCCTATGAACTAGTCCCTGCTTAGGGCCACTAACCTGGGCCATTACCAGACCACAAAAATACCCACAAAATCAATACGACCAGACCGAATCAGGGGTCCAAAATCCGACACAACAAATAATCAACCTAACCTGTGGTAGTCTCGAAATGCACCATAACTCGGGCGTAGAGGTCCGATTGGTGATTCAAAGCCTACATCAAGTTCTTCGAGCGCGGATACAATTTACATGAAGGACCCAAGTCCGAAGTCCCCGCTTCTAATTCGAAAATCGCCTAAAATCCACCACGTATAGGATCGGGCCGGTAGCATTCTGCATACTAAATTCGCCAAACAACCCCTTAAGGCAAAGACACAACCCCATAGCTCTTATGGTGACAACAAATCGTGCAGGAAGAATCCCTACCTCTTAGAGTGCAGCCCTCGTCGAATATACAAACTTTACTTCTTGGTCCAATGAAGTTCCGACCATCGGAACACCGATTTCCTTTTCCCCCTCTTTCTCTCTCCCTTTCTTTTTTTTTTTTTTTCTTTCCTTTGCTTCTCCTCCTCTACGAACCGATTCCACCCCGCTTTATGACTTCTCTGATTACAGTATGTGGACACATGGCTTGCCATGTGTCCTACATGCATTTGCCTTTGTATGCCTTATGACACATGACTTGCCATGCGTCACCTGACACCCTTTGCCTCAAAAAACGTGAAATTTCGACTGTCTCGGAATTCAACGTTGGGTAACTATATTTCGCGAGATGAATTCAACGGTAAGATCCGTTTTGTCATCCGAAATCTAGAAAATCCTGCAAGCTTACGCAGCTTACCTATTTTTTTGGAAAAGTTCAAATTTACCCGGGTTTTATAATGTGTGTGTGTATGAGGAGTAGCAAAACACACGCTAGTCGTGGCAAGTTAGAAAGCGAGCAGGCGAGTAAGAGGAGACAAACGAGTGCTTTCCACGACAAGTCCCCTATTTATGGACTTTTTTTTTTCTTCCATCATCTTTCGGCTCAATAATTCGTGCCACCAACATTACCGCTTATTAATTTTATAATTCTTATTCCATTTATTTTCTCTCCAATATATCAAAATCCAAGCATGGATTTATTTTTTTAATTTAATCATGAGAAATACTACACAATATTTTATTTATTTTTAAAATATAGAAAATGAATTCTTAATATTTAATTTATATACAAATATGAAAAAAAATTAAATTAAGTTGTTAATTTGTACATTTTCACAAAATATTTTCATAGAGAAGAAAATAAGTAAATAAAAATAATTTATGAACTTAAATTTTATTTTATTACATTTTCTTTGATTCCATAGCGGGTAAAGAAAAAAAGTCTAAATTTATTGTTGGATTTAATAGGAAAAATTAATGGCATTAATGATAATAAAACTATTTGTGAAAACCAATAGGTTTTCAAGTTTCATTGTCTCGTAAAACTAAAAAACACAAAAAATCAATGGCGAGTTTTTTTTTTATATTTTTTTTTTGTGAAAATCAAGACTTTCTTTTTGTTATTCATTTTTTAAAAGAAATAATCCAACAAAATTTTCACATATATATCTATATCAATATTTTAAAAATTGGACTTGATCGATCGTTTCCAATTGATCGAATCGGGTTTATCTGGCGTAGCAAATCGGTTTGATTCAATGAAAAAACCGATATTCCTTTGAATCGAGTATCAATAAGATGAATCGATGATCGAATCGGTAAATCGCCTAAATCGGACAGTTCTTAACGAACCGAACGGTTCACTCCTTTTTGTCGGGGTTCCCAATCTTCAAGGGTTAACATTTTATTTTTTATTTTGTAAAATGATAAAAGATCGGAGTTGACACCAATAATATCTTCATTGTCGACAGTGATTTTCATCGACGACGAAATTTGCTACCTTTGTTCCCTTCTCTCTGCCGCCGTAAGGGTTTTAAGTTTTAAGTTTTTATTTTTAAAAATATTAAGAAATCGAAATGGAATTACAATGCTAGCTGTTTGATTTTTAAAATATTATTAAGACAAGATATTATATTATATATTATAATATTAATAGAAAATAAAAATATATCTATAAAAATTAATATATAACATAATTGAAAATTAAAATATAAAAATAGATATTTGAATAGTAGCCACCAAATCAGCTATCACCAACTTCCCAAATCATATGTTTCCAATTATATGAAAAATTTTCCTATTTTTGAAGTTTATGTTTTTGGTGTGGAAATTTCTTCTTATTTTTTGAATTTATGTTTTTGGAAAGATGAGATTGAGGTTCCCTTGATAAATGTTTCCGTAATCAATCATAAAAGCAAAATTTGAGAATTATTATTGAGATCTTTAGTTAATATTTTATAGGATAAAGGTCCATTTGAAAATTTTGTTCTCGATTTGTTTTAAATATTCTTTAGATATTTTTAGATATGCTCTAAATATATATTTTAAATCGAATATTTTATTTTTTGTCATTTTATTTTTATGATTAGTAAATGTTTTTCATCCTTTTTATTTGTTGTGGGAACAATTTATTTTTCTTGAAACCACTGACTAAACAAGCCCCTAAGTATTTTGAGAAAAAGAATTCACCATATGAAAGTGATTTTTAATGGTAAAAGAAATAAATAAAAATGTTTAAGAAATGGCGGAGATAATATTAAAATTTTATAAAAGTTTATCATCCTTATAATTATTTTTAATTTTATTAATTTATAAATAATATATTTATGATATTATCGGTTCAACCATTGGATCAACCAATAAATCATGAATTAATAACTTTTTCGATTTATTTATTAGTTGGAGTTTTAAAATATTAATCCATACTATATATATAAAAACGAAGAGGCTTGGGAGGCGTGCATATTTTCATTCACTTTTTTTCCCCTGATTTGCCTTGCATTTTTTATATATTTACATCACACAAGATTTCATTCTATTTGGCGGTGTATCCATATTATAACTACCATATTTAGGGGATGAGTCATAGTTTCTGACTCATCATCTCTTCTTCCATAGGCTTCGACTTCCTTATGGATCTCCTCCGATTCCAGACACCACCACAAAAAAGAAAAAAGTAACATACTTACGTGTCATTTGTTTTTTGGTTTTTTTACTAAAAGCTAAATAGCTTTCAATATTTAGCTTATTTGTTTTATAATTTTTTCATGATTTACCATTGAATTTTTAAAACTTTTTGATAAATATAAAATGTCAAAATATTTGGTTTTTTGCCTTTATCTTAATGTTTTTTGAATGTTTTTTCTATTAAGAAAAAACTAGATATTATAATATAAGAAAATCATTTTTTTGAGTTAATTATATAAATGACGTCTCAACTTTTCTATTTTTTATATTTTGGTGTCTCATCTTTATTTTTGTTCAATTAAGTGTCTAAATTTTTTTATTTTTTCTATTTTAGTGTATCAATCCTAGAGCTTTTGTTCACCAAGTGTCTAAATTTTTTATTTTTCTATTTTATCTCAACTTTATTTTTGTTTAATGAGGTCTAAACTTTTTATTTTGATATCTAAACTTTTATTTTTACTCAATCAAGTGTCTAAATTTATAATTTTTTATTCAATCAATGTTTCTTAACTACAAACTTATTAAGATATTTAAATTATAAAAAATTGAATTCAAATGGCATTCCAAGTTATATAAAATAATTTATATATCTGGGCTCATTTAAATGACCTTAACAAAGTGAAGTGACAATATTATCCTTCCACATTAAAAATTTTATCTATTTGTTACAATAAAAAAGAAATTTATAAAATTGAGAAACTATAGAATTGAGAAAAAAATTTTTAAAAAATTCTTAAAGAAAAATATAACAATTAAAAAAAATTACTTTTAATATTATTTTTACTTTTTTCTAAGTATAATGTGATAAAAATTATATATGAATAATTAAAATTAAAATAAAATTAGATATCAAAATTAATTTTAAAATAATTAAAATATTTGTTTTCATCCATAATAGCCAATTAATCTATTTCTTTGTAAAACGAATAAATAGCAAAACTTTAATATAGAAAGGATAATATTGTCATTCACCTCAAGTAAATATCATTTATAATTTCATCATTTTTATATGATAAAAATGTTATTTGAATGTAAATTTTGCTTATTCAAATATCTTAATAAACTTTGATTAGTCACGAAACACTTGATTGAATAAAAACTAAAAGTTCAAACATTAGATTGAAAAAAAATAAAATTGAGACACCAAAATAGAAAAAATCGAAAATTTTAGACAATTAAAATTGAACAAAAATAAAGTTGAGACTAAAATAGAAAAAATAAAAAAGTTTAGATACTTGATTGAACAAAAATAAAGTTAAGACACCTAAATATAAAAAAATTAGATAGTTTAGACACTTAATTGAAAAATAATAAAGTTGAGATACTAAAATATTAAAAAAGGAAAAGTTGAGACACCATTTATATAATTAATCATATTCTTTATAATTCAATTGAAACTCTCATGATTAGTTTGATGCTAATTAAATAAAAGCATATACATTTTTTCAAAATTTAGATAAAAATTAAAATTTGAATTTTTTTAGAAAAAACAAACAACTAATTACTTAATCCTATTAAATATTGTCTCGTAATTGTAAGCTTATTTAGCATTGGGCTCAAAAAAAACAAATACCATCTTAAAAAATATCGTATACGCCATTCAATTGCTCCTTTATAGAAACCCGGTCAAAGGCTCCCTTACCACTCGACTCCATCCACAATTTCCCCTTAATCGATCAACCCTCATACTATCTCCATCTATTTCCTTATAAATCTCCTTTAGACATGAACATAAAAGGAAAACAATTAAGGGATTAGACTTAATGAGTTGGGTACCCACCCCCATAACACCTCAATGTCACACATGAGAAAAAGATAATCAACAAAAATTGAAGAGAGAAGAACAAAAAGTGATCAATGGAAAGATTAATGTTTCCAGGAATCAGAACAAGAAGGATCTTTATTTTTCTTCTTGTGGTGTTTCTTTTTTTGAAACAATGGTGTTTCTACTAGGGGAAGAAGGAGAATTTTTCCACGGTGCTATGGTGTACGGAAAAATCATGCAGTAACTTTTTATTGCTCATTGATGTGACATCGTTTTTAAATAATTATATAAAAGTTTGAAAAATAGTTAACATTTTTTTGAAAAGAAAATATAGTTGACATTAACGTTAGGAAATTGGGAAAACTAGAATTACAACAAAATATCCATGGTTCAAAAACTATGGGTTTTGAAAAAAAAAATTGTTTGATTGGAACTTTGAATTAATAATAGTAAGATATTAGAATCAGAATCACATAAAAATGAAATTAGATGATGTGAGAGTAAAATGTTAATTGAATTTAAACTGTCATTTATTAAATGTTTGGTTCAATTAAGATTTGAGAGAAATGACCTAAACTTTTAAAAAATTGAAGAAATTTAAACAAAAATAAAGTTAAATATGGAATTTTTATTTATTATTTCATATTCATTTTTATTAATCTAACTCACAAGCATAAACATTAAATAATTTAAGGATACATAAGAATTAAATAATTTTATTTATATTTAACTTTTTTGAGATCTTCATTAAAACAAAATAATTTTCCACAAGTATGTAGAAGTTTATATATATATATATATATATATATATATATATATATATATATATATATATATATATATATATATATATATATATATATATATATATATATATATATATATTATAATTGTAATTTTGACATTATACTCAGTTTTTGGTTTTACCTTTATTTATTTGATAATTACAATTAAATGTATCCTGATACTTGGACTTAAGTGGCAAAGAGGTGCTATGAGTTTATTGGACCAAGGTTTTGATTTAAGAAGAACAAAATAATACAATTGATGTAATGCAATATATATATATATATATATATATATATATATATATAAGTAAAAAAAAAGACCAAAACTTAGGCTATATTTATTAGGCAATTATGGAAATATTGAGGTTTTTTAAGGGGGTTTGGTGGATTTCTTCAGTGGAATCTACCGTAACATACAAAAAACACAGAGAATTGGTGAACATGCAGGTGTGCCAGGAAATAATAGTATTTTCGAATCGAAAACGTATTTAAATCTAACTTCTACTCAAACAAACAAGGATTCTCTGGGGCCTCTAGATCTCCAAGTGAAAATACCTGAAAATTAGATTGCATAAAACTAAATTGGAAAGCTAAGAGAAAACTCAACAAATTAGCTTGAAAAATAATGCAGATTTCATTATAGAATTGACTAAAATCAAATGCTGGAAGTGTTAGCTTTGTGCTGACAAAGTACTTGGAAAGAACATATAAAACTAAGCTAGAAATCTTAATAAAAACGCTGCTGAAATTGTAGAATAATAAGAGAAATGCTTAAATGCTCTTGCATTGGTTTTAAGTGTTTGAAAGTTGATCCTTCGCTCTGATGCTTTGATTCCCTTTCATAAACATTTCTGAGTAACTGCACCAACCCACTTTCTCACTAGGGCCAACTGCTTCAGTTAACTCCTTCCTTGGAGAAACTGCTCTTCCTCACTTTCTCATTAGAGAAACTACACCAACCCACTATCCTAATAGTTGTCCACGCCTTCAATAAGGAGTCTTGTTCCTTAAGTAACTTTCCACCATTGCCCACGTACTTTGCCATGTTTTGACTTGAAGAAAAAGTATCTTCCACCTTTTGGTTTTGAGACAAAGTCTCAATATTCTCTAGTGATAGCTTTGAAATTTTTTTAAAAATTTAAAAAATATCCCTGAACCTTTTCTATGGGTTGATTCTCATGGGCTTAGGGCTTTCTGATTGGGTCAAGCATATTTATTCCTAAGCACATTCCACTACCAAGTAGGCTGAAAAATTATTTTTAGTGTCAACAATTGCTCCCCGCATACAATATGGCCCATGAGCCATGTTTGTATACTTTAAAGCTTTTTATATGTAAAAAAGAGCTTCCTTTCTCTTGCTCTCCTCATTTTTAATTACCATGAGGTCCAAATTGCAACTTACCCCTTTGGATGTGGATTACCAACAGAAAGAACGAGCCAAAACTTGATCCCAATTGGACGAATTGAAAAAGCCCCGAGTAATACCTCGAGAAAAGCCTCATGCCAATTTTTCTTTCAAACTTGCGGCTTTTAATCTCCCTCTTCCTCCACAATCGGTTCATTTTTCATTAAAATACTCTCCTTTGGGATTTGAAAGGTTCATAGGAAGAAATCTATTTGATTTACGTACCAACCCTTCCACATTCTCCTATCTTCTCCCTTCTTTCTCCTTTTCTTTCCCTCTTCTCTCAAACCCATTCTTGGCTGAAAATCCTTGCTATGGGTTCTATTCTTCTTCGCCATCATTGTCATCGTCAGAGCCGAAGCTGTTGAGATCGTTGTCGACGACATCACTACGACTATCGTCTGGCCACCGGCCGCCTTCATCGCGAACCAAATCGCCGGGCCGCTCCCTCTTCCATCTCGCTTTGATTTTTTTTCGGTCATCCTCCACGGCTCGAATCCCGCTCTTGCACTAGTGAGTAGATCTGTCCCTTTTTTACTAAGTTATTTGCAGTGAATGTTCCATATGACTTCTAAGGGGATATTGAAATATTCATCCCCATTAAAGAGAAATCCAATAATCCGAAAGAGTATTCCTAGGATCTCTAAGAACTAGGAAATCTTTTTCGGGTTTTAGAACTTTGAATCACTCATTCTTCAACGAAAAAGTCTTTAAAATCAAGAAATGGCATTTTTTTTCGGTTTCAGAACTTCAAATCCTTCGTTCTTCATTAAAAAAAAAAAAAAATCCTTAAACATCAAGAAAAAATATTTCTTTGGTTTTTAGAACTTCAAATCCTTCGTTTTTCACCGAAAAATTCCTTAAATATCAAGAAAAAAAAATATTTTTTCGATTTTTAGAACTTCAAATCCTTTGTTATTCAACGAAAAATTCCAAGAAATGACCATTTTTTCGGTTTTTAGAACTTCAAATCATTCGTTCTTCATCGAAAAAGTTTTTAAAAAAAATCAGGAAACGAGTCCGGGTTCTTACGTGTTTTTCCTTGTATGCGCATCTGGTTTCTCCTAAATTTCTCAATCTTTTCGCCTCGTCTACCAAAGGAAGCATTGAAAAGGTAACTCCTCAACCTTACTATTTGATGGACCTGAATAGGTACCCAAAGGTACCCAAAGATTCAAGACAGATACAATGTGAGATGCCCGCCACGCAATGTAAGTGCCAGAATACTAGCAGGAGGTCAAGCACTGAATGTAGGTGCCTATTCATTCACTATTCGGTCTTAAGCAGACATACGATTATGTGTTTCAGAACTCGTTATATCATTCTTAATCCTATTAGCAAATGAGGGTAAGAAACAATGTTTGCCAAACGACCAGATCGCTGAGGCGAAGTGAAAGAACATTTTTCATATGACTTTTACACATGTACTGACCCTTTCATTCAGAATTAACGGAAGAACATGTTAGAAACAGGGTTGTAGTATCGGTATCGAACTTTTCAAGATCAGCATTTAACCTCCCATGACCTTAAATCTCTTTAAGTATCGTACCACCACCGGTACTTAATATTATATGGGCCTTGTCACTCTTTTTAAGTACCGAGATACTCAACTTTCAAGATCTGCAGACTAATACCTTTGGATTGAAAATAGCTCTCGAGCACCTGAGACTCACCCTTAAAGGCTAAACAACACCTAGTACCTAAGACTAACTCTCGCATTCAGATTCTTCAGGATTTTCAGAGAAATGGCGCTTCGGCATTTTCACCGGAAATATTCAAACCAAAACTAAACCAACTCAAAACCAACCATAAAACTGACTTGAACCAACCAAAATACACTTAAAGGCTAAAAACAACACCGAGTACCGATACTCAACTTTCAGTACCGGTACTCACTTGTGATTTCTGCAGAAATGGTCACTTTTGGCCATTTTCACCGGAAATCTTACAACCAAAACTAAACCAACTCAAAACCAACCACAAAACTTACTTGAACCAACCAAAATACACATGTATTGAAGAGTTAGGGTTTTCCTAACCCAAACATAGACAAAGAAAGAGTAGGGTGTTTCACATATGAATCCAGAGTTCCAGACAAAGGAGGTGTTCCAGGCAATGATTCCAAACTTCCAAACATAAATTCCAAACCTGGATTTTCTTCTTCTCTTCTTCCTTCTTCCTTCTTCTTCTTCTCTTCTTCTTTTCTCTCTTTCTCTCTCTCTCTCTTTCTTTCTTTCTCTCCACCGAAAAGCCCTAGCCAAAATGAGAGAAAAAATCTCCCCTTCTCTCTAAGACCATGTTTGGTCTTATCCAAATTTGAGTCAAATGTTCATTTTGCTATTAATTAACTATTCATTTATTTGCAAACCAACTTATTAAATTTCTAACTTAGCATGTAATCTTCGCGTGTTATGACTTTGTGGGTCCTTAATGTCAAATTACATTTATCTTGGCTTATATTAATCGGCTTTATCTTTTCACTTTGCACTTAAATTAGGAGAAAAAGTAACTTTGACTTATATTATACACTAAACATGTACAATAAGCTACTAGGTATAATTTGGGATATTATAGTCTTCTCTGTCTTGACTTGAAGGCTAGTTGGCAATGTTAAAAAAACGATGGAACAATTTAAAAGAAATAGGGTTTCACCTATTAATAAGGCCTCCAGTCCATTACTTCATCTACACTGCTCATTGACTCCATACCTTCAGTAGCTTTCCTCTCAAACTTTGTTTTTTTCCAAGCTAGGAACCATTCCTTCCTTCACTTTCTCTAATTCCATGGCCTCTTCCAAGAGTGTTTTATCAAGTACATCAATGAGCTGCTTTTTATCAGTTGCTATTTTCCTTTGTATCCTCATCTTTTGAGTCCTAGAAAACCTTTAGGGAAATTTTTTGTGCTGTACCATTTGCCACATTTGACTACGAGAAACCTTAGGAGGAATGATACACCTCATAGGCCTTTCCATCTCTACAACCTTTTCCCTTGAAAAAACATATTTGTTTCCCTCCATACGTTTTGAAATGAATTTATTACTAGGGGCATCATTTTGTACCTTAGAGAACTAGGTCCACCAACTAGAAAAACTGGTATGACTGGAGGAACATGTCCTTTTCCTGCATTCTCCCTTAAAGAAGTGAAGTTGTCTGCAATCTTCTTTCTTAGGGGAAAGAATTTACCCTTTGGAGGAGTGATTCTATCCTCTGGTAGAAACCTTCTTTTACTTAGAGGAACATCTGTCCCAAATCTCTTAGAAATATGCCCTTAGCCCTCTCCCTTAGAAAAATAGGTTTGTTTGCCTTCTTCTTTGGAATAGTAACATTCCCTATTGCTTTGTCATTTAGAGGAGTGAACTTACCTCTTGGGGAAAAGACTCTATTTCTTGAGGAACATTCTCTGAACCTGCATGCATCTTTCTCCCTTGGAGTAGTGAACCTACCTCGTGGAAGGGTGGGCCTTTCTACAGCCTTTTCTTTGGGAGGAATGAACCTATCTCCTGGGGAGTTCATCTTGCATTTTGGGGAAAGTCTCATTTCCTCAGAGAATAGGTTATGCTACTCTATTTCCTACTGTATCCCCTTTACTTAATATTTCCTCTATCTTCGCTACCTCAAAAGTATATTGAACATGTACCCGACAGCACATCTTATTTTCCTAAAATCGAGGTGCCTTTTACGCAGGACGGAGTAAATGTCCCTGTAGTAGATAGATTTGCCACGACCACCTTCTAGTTTGACAATAAGTTCCCATGGACTTCTTCCTTCGGTAACTTTCTTCCTTGAGCAGCTCCTCATATGTTGTCACCTTAGCTGCAAGTACATCAAAATCTCTAAATTCCATACCTTGTAATTTTTTCCTCAACTCGATGTTCAAACTTCTTTAGGCCATTTTCACGTACTATGTCTTTGGAAGATGTATCTAGCATATGTTTCTCATCTTCTTAAACCGGGAGATAAACAAATCAATGGTCTTCCCATTTCTTTGAGTCACTCTGGACAATTCTATAATACACACTTCAGGCTTAGAAGAGGCGGGTAATGGGTGCCTTTGCATCTCGTGCAACTTCGAATGGAGTTCCTTGGAATGTTGTATACGAGTGAATGTTTTGTTAAGAGTTAGGAAACAATCTAAGCTTGAATGTGAAATTCTGTGGTGTGACTTCCCACATTTGCACGGTGAATCTAGCAACATGCTCAAATTGGATTGACCGTCTTCTCACAGAGAGCGAGGAGAAATCAAGGATCTGTACCCTTGGGTAGGGTGTGAAACCACAGGAAAATCCAATTTTTCTCAAAAGAGGCAAATACGTAATTTCGGTGAAAATCAGGATTTTCTAGATCTCAGATGGCCAAACGGACTTTCGGGTTGAAATCGTCTCCCGCGAAATTTACTTGACCCACGTCGAGGCCCCGTTAGATTCCGGGTGGTCGAGATTCAGCGTTTTAAGTGGTGATGTCGGATGACGTGTAGCGAAACCAAAGATGCCATGGCACCATAAAGAAAGTGACACTTAGCGAAGCCATGTGGTCAGCAAGAAAAAATGGCTCCTGATAGGCCATGTGTGGGAAAATTCCATGGCCCGTATGAAGCCATGTGGTGATGATGTCGTTAAGGGGAAATAGAAAAGAAATATGGAAAGGCCCGTAGCTGAATTTGAGGAAGGGAAGCTGATTTCCTCCCCCTTTGACCCGGATGTGTGGTGGCTCAGGGTGAAAATGATTGAGGAGGAGAAAGCGAAGAAGAAGGAGAAAATGGAAATGAGGAGAAAAGAAGAGAAATGAGAAAAGAAAGAAAAGCAAATGGGAAATGAAATAAGAAAAGGAAAAGTGGGAGGAGGAAAATATCGATGGCTTTCAAACTTGATTTTAGAGAGAGAGGCATTCGACTTCTCTGCAGAATATCGGGCGATCAGTAGTCAGTTCCTTCGAGAACAAGAAGGAGAGTTCTACTCGGAGAGGACAAGCGAGTAGACAGGTTTAGGGAGTTTTTGACAAAGCTGATAAAGGTAGGGGTTTCATCACTTGTTTTTACTTTATTTAAGTGTTTTGTGATGTTTGTGTTGATTGGTAGGTGAAATGGTTTGATCATTCGAGTATTGGGCAGAAGTGTGGGAATTTTGGGATATTTTTATCAGTCGGGATCCAGTTTAGGGACTAGTTTGGCTATTGGATCATAATTTATTCAATAAATTATGTTTTGGTAAGTAGGAGACCGGAAATGGAGTATGGAAATCGGTTGCAAGAGGCAGATGTAGGAAAAGTGGAGCTGCCCGTGGACAGCCCACTTGCTTTCTATTTAGGGCTGTAAAAATAGTCGGTTGCATAGGAAATGGACCATAAAATGTCCATGTGTTTGGCATTGGAATTGTGGATGTGAATGGCTTGGTATGTGAGGAAATAGATAGGTTAAGACATGATTTAATGTGTTAACAAAATGACACAATTATATGGAATTAAATTGTGTTTGTAAGCCATTGAAGATGAGATTATGATTTGCTCAAGTGAGCTAAATTGGGTGATGATTGATGTGGTGAATTACGTGTGTGTAATTGTAGTTGATTGAAATATGCATATTGACATGTGTATAAATGATTTTGAAAATGGCATAATGCATTTTCATATGCAACAGGTAACCTAGAAGTTAAATTGTGAGTGCATGACATAAGTTTTTGTAAAAAGCGGTTCATGGTTGCGAAAGAATTTCACATGATGATATTCAGAAGAATTGGGTTGGGAGATGGGCGACGGATCACTTCGGATGAGGACCGTAGCGTTCGGAAGCTCACCCGACCAATTCACCTCGGAGGAGTAGTCATATTTTCTGGAGCAGGACTGGGATTTAGTATATTTTCAAGAACAGCATGTTTTGTTTGAAAATGATTATTTTCTCATACGGGGCTTAGGCAAGTGTGAGGGAGTCGGTGAGGACTCGTGACATGGGAGTGATCGTGTAGACATTGAGTAGGATCACATATTTACTTGAGTGTGTGTTTGCTGGAGCATTGCATATGCACTTAGGTGGAGAGTAACCATTGAGGTGATTCCACTGCGGCGATAGCTCACCTGTCGAGGAATATCATTTCGGAATTACGGGGCATTCATGAAGACAACTCAGTTGAGTGGTTACGAAGAAAGTAGGGTTGTGGCTTTGATGCTTTTGGATATAACATGTATTAAATTTTAGATTTTAATATATATGTTTGTATAAAGGAATGTAATCAACTATTGAATTATTGGGGAGATAATTGGATTATAGTTGTGATATTTGTTTTGATGGTAGATTTATGAGCACAGAGGCAATTTTACTCAAGTATGTCTCATGATCCCGAGATATGTAGATTCCGTGAGTTGTGGGTGAGTGACGGACACCTCGGGATTAGGGTGTCACATAGGGGTTCTCTTTGTCTATCATTTCTAGATATGTTTTGTAGAACTCTGAGAGGCTAATTTGCTTGAGGCTTGACCTATATAACTCCTGCACTACTCTCCCGAATGCTCCTCCAATGGTAGTGGGCACAGTTGCCCAGTGGCGAGAACTTGTTGAACTAAGGAGGAACTTGTTGTCCTGTTGCCATTAAGCCTGTGACGATTGCCGCGATGCCTTGGCGTCCATTGAAAGAAAAGCCCCCTTCATTTGCTCCAAGTTGTGTAAGTGGATTAGTCTGAGCAAAAATCCACCGAGGGGCTGTGGCTCTGGTTGCATTGGGTCTTTCCTCTACTACGTTATCTAGAGTACCACCCTCTCTCCTATGGGAAGAAAGATATCTAACCTCTGCCTGCATAGGTGAACGGTGAAATTCACAAGCTTCTCGTAGGTTCTTAGAATGCTGCCCCCCTGAGTTCGTTAGAAAATTGCCTTTCAGGCTTAGAAACAACTTCCTGCCTTAGTTACCCCCTTTTTCTAAGGTTCTCCAGAATGGATTGAGATTGTTGCTTCATTTCTTCTATAAAGGTAGTTATGATCATTCGTTGACTCTTTATTTCTTGCATGAGAGCTTGAAATTCATTAAAATTATTAGAGAAAAGAATAGGCACATGCACATTACCTGCACCCCTTCCTTCCACTTGTTCAATAGGGTTGTTGGATGGATTTCCTTACTATCGTACTAGAGAATTCATCAGGTTTTCTATATGTTCTACCAAGGCTGGAACTCTTCCTTCATGTGTTGCTTCTACAACATCAAATCCTAAGTCAGACTTTATAATTGTCTTACTTCTCAATTTTGGTGGCATTCTTCAATAAAAATGGGTCCCACCATGGAATATGCACAACTATAAAAAAACAAAACAATGTGTGAATTTTCACAAAGATGTGTCCCACCTGACATGCTAAAAATATGTTTGGTGAATTTTCTAGTAGATTCACGAGCATCTGAAAAAGCACGAGTGGTGAATACATGGGCGTGCTAGAAATTATAGTATTTTGGTAGCTGTGCGAAAACTAACTTATCTTTGAAATTGAAAAAATACCGTTCCCTAGTTTCCTTGACAATTCCACTAGATTTTAAAGCGAAAAAATGCCTTGAAAATTAGATTGGATAGATTGAATTTAAAGGCCCCAAGAGAAAAAATGAGCAGCTTAGCTTAGAAAAATACAAAGATTTCATTATATAATTGGACTAAAAATCAAATGTTGAAGCAAGAAAGCTTTGAGGTGACAAAGTACTTGGAAAGAACATATAAAACTAAGCTAGGAATCTAAATAAAAGCCATATTGAAATTGTAGAATAATAAGAGAAATGCTGAAATGCTGAAATGCTCTTGCATTGGTTTTGAGTGTTTGAAAATTGGCCCCTCTCTGACACTTTGATTCCCTTTTATAGATATTTAGAATGTTGCACCAGCCCACTTTCCTTAGGGTCATGCAGCTTGATTAACTCATTCCTGGAGCTTGCTCTTCCCCCTTTCTCATTAGAAAGCGCACCAACCATTATCCTAATAAACTGTCACGCCTTTAATAAGGAGTCTTGCTCCTTAAATAGCTTTCTGTCACTGCCCCACGTACTCTGCCATGTCCTGACTTTGAGAAAAGTCTCCTCCACCTTTGCACGGGCTTGAGTCTAAGTCTTTCTGTTTCGACTTTGAAATTTTTAAAAATTTCATAAGTATCCATAATCTTTTCATATAGGTTGATTTTCATTGGTTTAGGCTTTTGGATTAGGTTAGCATATTTATTCGGCCCGTTCCACTTTTGATTATGTAAAAAAATTATTTTTAGTGTCGACGAAGGAGGTAGAAAATCATCCCAAAATATAATGACTTGTCGAGAAACACGAAGCCCTTAGCAAATGTATGAGAACTTGAGATAGCGGTCGCGAAATAATGAGATTTTGTTAAAATATTTTAACAAAAGTTTTAAAACAGTATATTGTTTGATAGATTAAGAGCTGATTGAGATGAATAAACTATCAGCTTCTGATTGGTCCTCTAATTAGCTCTACCAAGCTGGATCTTAATATATTTGTACATTTTTAAAAACACTATTATTAACAATACTTTTTTAAAAGTTATTTTTTATATTTATAATATCATTTTTAAAATAAATGTTAAGTTTTGAATTATTTACTTTAATACATAATTCTCCATTTTCTTAAATCTTTTTAAAATAATAAACATAATTTTGTCGTTAAACAACGTTGGAAGGGTGGTTGAAAGTAGAAATTCATTTCATATGGTAGGATATATTATAAAACTATTAATCAAAATAATCCAATTTTCAATTTATAATGATCTTTGATAAAATAATTTTATTGAGGCGTGCACGAAATTTTAGATAATATAGATTTATCTTTGCAAAAAAAAAAAAAAAAAAAGAAGATAATATAGATTTATCAATAATATAAAATATTCCTTTTTTTAAATTTTTTAATAGTATTTTAAATACAAAAAATTTTGATAAATATCTTAGGTTTATTGTAAGGAAGCAATTCATTATTTGTAAAATGGCGACATCTTCGTATTAGTTACATATTTTATAAAATTGAGAAATTTAATTGATGAGCATATATTTATTTTATTTTTAAACTTAATGTTAAATTTGTTATTTATTATTTTCTTTGATACTATAAATAAATGGCCTTACTACGGTACTAATCGCAGATTTAATGCATACGAAGTCGTCTTTAAATATAACTTTTATTAGTGTGAGATCGATCAAACTCGATTGACTTGACTATTTTCGAATTCATTCGATTGACTCGATTCAGTTGCGGAGAATATTTCAAATCTTCGTTCTTTTATTTTGAATTATAAAAATAAAAAAATTCAAAGATTCCCCTTTTAAATACAAACATCAATCCAAAATTTTCGACAATCCATTAATAAGAAGATCAATGAAAAAAGTTTAGAAGTTTCAACCGAAAGATAAGTGGATATTGAAAATTCTTAAATTAGTACTTTATTTAAAATTTAAGACTCAGTGATTCCATTTTCAATAATATTTTGTTTTTGATTGATATAATTATTTGCATATATTAATAATTATTGTATGTTTAATATTATTTGTATATATTTATTTTAGTAGTATAATGCAATCTCTTTCATTTTTTTGAAACAATAATGCAATCTCTTATTCCTTTGCACTTTGCATTTAAAAAATGTCTAATTTAGGATTCTTTTATTACATTTATTTTTACCATTTGTTTTGTTATTATACATGCAATCATTTCACTACTCGGGATAAATGAAGTGAATTATTTAAATTCATATAAGGATGTTCCGGATACTAAGAAGAATGTCTCTACTTCGGTTTCAATGACATGCAATAAACTATTGTTTATTACTTATCAACTCCATTAGGTGTTTAAGATTTTAAAATAGAGTAAGCTATAATTGAAAGTCTATTATCATGCATCTTTTATAAAAATAATTTTTTTGGTTAGACCATGAAGTGTTTTGAGCAGGTTCGTGTACATATTAAAGAAGTTTTTAAGCTATACCACACTTAAACTAATTTTTATATGGGTCAGGATGTGCCATAAGAGTTATAAAGCTCTTCGACAAACCTGACTACATTCATTAGCCAGGCTGAGATTCTTGGTTAGGATTGAAGAGAGATATCAATCATTTCATCTATATGTTTGATGGTTTTTACAAAATAATTTAATTTATATTTTTTACTATTTTTAATTTTTTTATATTTATTTTATGCGAGCATTTAATTATGATGATATTGAATGTTTTAATTTAGAGAGTATTTTTTTTCATATTAATTATACTATTCCTTTATTTTGCTTGTTTGATTAACTCATGTAGATTACGGAGTCTTTTATATTAAAGACTTCCTAATTTTTATTTGTCATTTTTAGTATTCTTTTGTTTTTTGTTTTTTGTTTTTGTTTGTTGTTTGTTGTTTGTTGTTTTTTTAATATACTTTACTTTAAAGATAGTAAACTCTCATTAAGACTTAAACTTGGGAAACCTTCCCCCTCCATATGCCCTTTGCTTGTTTGAAATGACGAATATGATGGGCGTCATTTTTAGTATTTCGATTATGCACTTAATTTGAAATTTTATATTTGTACCTATTTGCACCCAAATTGAAATTTGGCCTAATAATGGTTAAGCCCTAAGCCCAAGCTCATGAATAAAAGTCCATATCAAAAGGGTCTTAGATCCATTTGAACAAGCTTGCCGAGAAAAAAGTCGAAGGTATTTATGAAATTTTCAAAATTTTTAGAAGTGGAGAACAAAGCTTTATCATAAGTGGGGTAGTCATTTACAGACGTGGAATTTCCTTGAAGAACAAGATTCCCTAATGGAGATGTGGATGAAATTCTTTAGGAACAAACTTCCTTAATGGAAGAAGTGGGTAGTATTCTCATGAAGTGGGCCAGGAATGGAAAATTGAGACTTAAAGCGGCAAGTCAGGGAGGCGTTATATAAGACGGGAGAACGATGATGAATCGAACTAATCCAATCAATCCAAGCTTAACAAATCAACAAATCAATCAACTCAATATCAATCTATTTCAGCAAATTCTAGCTTTTCAATAAGCTTTTATCAATTCCAGCATTTTATTTCCTAGTTTTAGCCAAGTTTTGTCAATTTCCCAGCACAGTGTTATTTCATGTCTCCATAGTGAAATTCAATATTTTCTCTAACAATTCCAACATTCTATTTCCAAGTTCCATTCAAGTTTATCAATTTTCTGTACAAATATTATTTTTACACGAGAAATCGATGTTTACTTCAACGATTCCAACATTTTATTTAGAGTTTCATTAGTCTATCGATTTTCAACCTTTGTATTCTTTCATTTCATTCAGGGAAATCCCAACATTTTCTTTAGCATTTAATTTTTGCAATATTTCCATTCGTACGACATTTTCTACTTTGATTTTGGAGAACTGTCAAGGGAATCAGGGAGCCTATATAGTCTGATTATAAGTTTGATTTTCCGAGTCATTTTAGTTTGGAAACACTTTAATTTTCTGGCATGCCCGCACACTTGTATTTTGTATGTTCATGTGAAAATAAAAAATTACCACAACATATTTTTGGCACACTTGGTGGGACACATATTTGTGAAACATCTTCCCTGGTGGATCCATTCTTTGTAGAAAATGCCACAAAAATTGAGAAGTAAAATTATTTTGGAGTCTCAAGACTCAATATTGTTTACTTGAAATTATGATGAAATGTCAGGATTAGATAGGGACCTTGTGGAACATCGCCTTCCCATCGGTCCGAATTCCATCTTTTTCAACAACCACTTAGAAGAATGTCGAAAATGCATTTAAGGTGAATGCGAGTGAGAAACCACTTGAAGGCCAAATTCATCAAACCTACAAGGTATGTGCAATGATTTAACTAAATATTATTTCTGTGATGAAAAATGGAAAACTTCGGTATGTGGACTTAGAGATCTAAATGTTGCTCTCCTAAGGGACATGTATGTGATGCCTATTGCGAGACATGTTAGTTTACTTTCTTCTTAATAATGAATTGTTGTCCTTTGTAATTGGTTTCTCTCAGTTTACAATCATATTTTAATAGCGGAGTAGAAGATATACTAAGAGCTGCCTTTTTAGATGTCATGGCTCCCATAGGGACATTTGAATGGATGGATGGTCATGCCTTTTGTGCAAAAAATGCAAGTGCAGCTTACCGGAACCCGATAGATGCCATTTTCCCAGCGCTGGAAGCACCACATGGAAGTATACATTAATGATATTGTGGTTAAATCTAAAAGAGCCAGTGAACATGTAGATCATCTAAGGAAAAGCTCTGAGAGGATGAAACATCATCAATTGAAGCTTAATCAACTAAAATGTGCATTTCGAGTTCGTACTAGGAATTTTCTTAGGTTCTAGTTTCTGAAAGAGGATAAATGGATCAGTGTAACGCCCCTTTCCCACATTTGCATGATGCAAGGTGGATAAGTGATGGATGATCATGAAGTTTAGATAAGTCGAAATATGGGTTTGGGGTAGTGTTTTAGGGCGAATAGGTTATGGGCGACCTTTAGAGATTTTCTAAGTTAGGGACGATGTATTTATAGTATATAAGGGAAAAAAAAGGGTATTTAGGAGATTTTTAGTAGTATGGAACAAGATTTGGAAAGTTTTGGGTTGAGGTTGAAAGAATTTGGTTATGGAAAGTTTAAAGAAAAGATGAGATGGTGAAGAACTAGAGTTTGCCTGAGTAGTTACTTATTGGAGTTCTTGAAAGATCCGCTACAATATAGATGATGGAGTGAATGCACCATAATCAACTATGGATGGGTTGATTGATAAGCCGGACAAAGACTTCGCTACCAAGGAATCCACCTAGGTATAAGAAGCCATGAACTCGCCCCCAAGGGAATCCACGAGATAAAGAGAACTCTTAAAGAGAAATGAAACTATTAAAACTTGAATGAATGAAAAAAACACAGCTAAAGAGAGAGAGAGGAGGGGTATTTATAGGCCCACTGCTTTCTAAATCAAATAGAGTAACTTCTCTTTGCTTAGGAAAATAAACTTTCTAAATTACATACTTGACTCTAAGCGAACTTTTTCTAAAATAAATAAAGCGATCTTCTAAGGGATAGAATAAAATCTTAGAGTAAATCTCAGCCGTGTTTACAAAGAAATACAACGAGAATCTAAAGCAAATCCTGCAGAAGATCCTGCGGCAAATCTTAAAATCAATATAGACGGCTCCACATGAGTTTTGCCCAAGTTTGACCACTTTTTGCCTTTAAGTGAATGAGTGCAGGGAGTTTCACATGTGTTCAATGCTTTTTGACCTCCCGTCCAATTCTTCAATAATTAGGGCTGAACTTCCAATGTTTTGGTGTGTTTTATAGGCTCTTGCATCAATCCCCCATAGTTAGGAAAAATGACTTGCCCTCGAGTCTTATTTGGCGATATACAAAGTCCTTGACACATTGAACATTGGAGACATTTCACATATTCATCACAGAGCTATGACTTGTAGGCATTATCTCTAATTTTCTCATAATCTTCAAGGGCCATCTACCTTGGCTTGAGCTTTCAAAACTCTGGTGGAAACCTATCCTTACGAAGGTGTCACAAGAAACCAAATTAAATGACTATGAACTTTCAACGTACTTATGAGTCATTGCTTGTTTACTGCATATTTGGCATTACTGCTTCTCGATCTTCAAGTGAACTTAACATTGCGACTTCTTGATCTCTTTGGCTCTAACTTGGCATCTCCACTAAATTGTTTAAAATTAGCATGATTGCTAATTCATCAGTGTCGGTTGTAGTCCATGAACTACCTCGAATGGACTTTCTATGATTCCCATGCATGGATGCTGTGTGAGCTGATGTGAGCGAATCAAATCCCATTGTTTTACGTTAACACATAGCTTTCAGGTAACAAATTTCCCAAAAGTTTTATTAGTAACTTGGTTTGACCATATTTGAGTTTGAGGAGTGGAAGCAGAAGTACTGAACAGTAAAGAAATTTGAGTTTCCTCCGAGGACCTCAAAGTAGTGAGAAACTTGAAGTCTAGATATAAACCATGATCTTGGGAATACCATGTTAGCGCACAATCTCTTTGAAGTACAAGTCAGCAACATGAGAAGCATCATTAGACTTGTTGCATGTTGCAAAGTGGGTCATCTTTGAAAACGCATCAACGGCGACCATAATCAGAAGTCTTTTCATTTCTTTGTGTTCTAGGTAATCAAAGCAAAATCGAATACTCTCACTCATGCATATTTGAAATTGGAAATGGTAATATGTAGTCCCACATTGTTCATGAGTTTTATGCATCATGCATATACCTTCTTGACAAATCTATGATGTCTCTCTCACAGCTTAGGCCCGAAAAACACTTCACTGAGCTAGGTTTCTTGCAGTAATCTCAATGTAAACATTGCAACTCATCGAATACTTAATCTCGAGGAGCAAGGCGGGATGCATAAAGTGTTTCCTTTAAAGAGAAAACCGTCCACCATACAAAACCCTTGAAGAACGTGGCGCATATCTTCCAGTTTGCAAAATCAGCAGCTCCTCGTATTATAGTTCCTTGACACATTGAATCCGACTACTTGGACTTCATGGGTATAGGCATATTTCCTCACTCGGGCATACTGCGACTGACATTATGAACACCTTTGTGTGATTGTGAGTTGTACACTTGAGAATTCCACCCATATCGCATGTCTTCAATTCAACTTGTGTTGGTGGTTGATGAATTTTAGTGCTTCATGATCGAGGAAGAGCCTGAGTGGTTTTACAAATGATATTGGCTCCCGATGGAATGCTGTATAGATAACATAGAATATCTTATCATAGTTGGTGATGCTGCTTTGTTTAACTTCTCACTAAAGAAATCAATGGAGTCTTGACTAAGGATGGCACCAATCAGCTTGAGATTTATCTACTCTACTTGAACACTTTGTTGTTGAAATTAAGGGTAAAAAGCCTGAAACATGTGGAACCCGATTACTTCTTCTTAATCAACTCGAGGCTTTTGTAACACTAGTCACTTGAATTTGTCTCCCTTTAAGCATTGATTCTGAGAGCCATTATAGAGAGCTAAATCCCACGAATAAATCTCCTATAAAAAGAGACTAGCCCATGTAAACTTCTCCTTATGATGGATCGAAGGCTAGGAGTTGGCGGTCGTGATCGCCTGCATCTTAGCCGGTCCATCTCAAATTCATCTTTGCTTGACATGAGTACACTTCTTCAAGTTGGCAAATATTGTTGCTCCCTTAGAATGAGAACAATTGCCTCGAGATGCTCTAAGTCTTCCATCGAATTCTTGCTATAGTCGAAATATCATCAAAGTATACCACCGTAAAAATTTCCAATGCATGGTTTAAGGATGATTAATAAGCCTCATAAAAATTTTGGGGCATTAGATGTTTAGATGGCATTACCATCCATTCATAGAGTACGTCTCGAGTTTGAGGTCGTCTTCCGTGTCAACCTGTCTGGGTGATGGTATCCACTCCTCAGTGATGCGAAAAAGATGAATGCACCATAGAAGTTGATCTAGCGAATCATCGAGTCTTGGAATGAAATCAATATTGATAGTAATCTTGTTGGCATTTGCTCTACTATCAACACATCCTCCAGTCATCTTCTTTGCTACTAGCGGGCGGAGCCTTTGGGACTCTTAATCTCTTGATAGCCCTTTGTCGAGCAACTCATCAACTTGCCTTAAAGCTCTTGTGTTCTTTAGGACTCATCTTATAGAGGCGGGATTTATTAGGCAAAACAAAACCTGATATGAGGCTGTTGATGTTGAATATCTCTCGCAAAGGCGACCAGTGTGAATCTCCTCATGTACTACATCGATAAATTCTTCGAATTGGCTCTACTTCTTTGGGATCTCGCTTCTCACTTCGGTTTCTTGACAAGCAACCAATGCCATCATCGAACTAGCTTTGATTTCTTTCTCCCGACTCGGTTCAATGACAAGGAATTCTTCTCCTCAAGTTTGGATGCTGGAGCAATTCTTAGGTTTCAAAGTACCGACATTTTGGCGCATCCTTTACGGAATGCGTAAAGTGTTCTTGAAGCCATCATAAATGACTCTGTAAAAAAAACATTGCCATGGCCTCCCAGTAGCAAGTGACAAACATCCATGGAACAACATCACCATACTTTGTCCTAGTAGTGCTTTCCAATTGTAAAGAGACAATGCATGTTGCTTTACCTTGATATCACTACCCTCTTAGGCTGACTAAGTTTATAGGGTTTGGTGTGGATCATCTTGAATCGACTTGCACCATCTGCGAAACCTGATTCTCGAAGCTCCCACTTATCCAATATGCTTGAGCAAACCCACAATCCTTAGATGTGCACACTTTGTGTAAGAAAGACATTGGTACTTAGCCAATTCTCCTCACTAGGAGTTGCCCCGTCTTAAGACTCCTTTGAATGACTAAGGAGTCCGTGGTCGAGCGTAGTAAGCTCATCCTTATCTCCATGGTAAGATTCATGGAGATTCATCATAACTCATCCTTACGTCTGCCTCGGCTTGTCTTCTTGACTAGGGCAACCACTCGTCAGTTAGGACATTCACCAAGCTATGTACTGAATCAGTGGCGCCAAGCCTTTGTCTTGACAAAGTAGACTCTTGATGTGGCTTGTGCATACTTTTTACTTGAGGTTTAAGGGTGGTTTTAGCACCATTAGGGCTCCTTGAAAAGTCGAATTCTTGATAATCCTTCTTTAACTTGGAGTTGTAGTAAAACCCCCCGGCCTTGTTTAGAGCCTCGACTTTTAAAGGCTTCAAGCTTTATCACATCTTGAAGGGTGTTATGAACATGGTGAAGCAGTTTAGAAATTTCAAAGCTGAGCCAGCCAGTGGCGGGCTATGGGTATCTTAGCCTCTTACAAGTCTCCCCTTGATCATTAGATTTTCAAACTCATTCATCTCCTCCACGGTGAGATAATGTTGCTTGAATTCTAAATTTTGAGGAAGATATCTTTAGTGATAGTGGAAGGAAGATACTTCCTTTTTAGTTCTTTCTTCATCTTTTTCCAAGTTTCAATCTTCTTCTTTCCATCTCTTTGACGTTTCCTCTTTAAATTTTCCCACTAAAAAGAAGCATTCTTGCGCGTCTTGATAGCCACCAACTTGACTTTTCTTGGCTCGGGGATCCTGATACCCCGAACCGTTAAGTGGTATTAAGCGATCCAGTCATTAGCATGCATTCTTCCTTGGAAATTCTAAAATATCAAACTTTGGATTGAATATTGAATATCACGTTTCTCATAGTAATCATCCTCCACGGTATCGATCTTCCATACCTTCCTCCCATAATCATAGTCTGTGGTGCTTGTCTTTAGGCCTTAAGCCTGCAGTAATTCGAACTTGGTTAGGCACAATTCCTCGTCGAAAACTTTCCTGCCTTCACCTTCCATGAAGGTCTTTATGCATATAGGATCATTGTAGCGCCGCGACACTAGCTACCCAGAGCTGGGCAGAAAGCGAGCAGGACCGGGACGCGGTCCTCACTTGTTTTTTTTTTTGAATCATTTGGTCATCAAAAATACAATTGCTTTTCGAGTGCATTCAAATACTCAATGAAAATATATATACGTAAATACCACTTGGCATAAAGATTTGACATTTGATCACAAATTTCTTTTTTTTTTTCCATTCAATGTGGCATTTCATGCCCATTTGGTCCATTTATCTTTATACAATCTGACATTATTAGCCATTTCAATATCAAATATTTACAAAACATATTGAGTTCAATTTTCATAATAGTGTTTGTACAAAATGAGTTGAATAATTCATATATGCATGTGGAAGGGCTTTCATATCCTCAGTGTGACTTTGTGAAGTGACTACGATTCTTTTGGGGTCCGTCCTGCGTACTTGTTCTCTGTGCGATGATAAAAACAACGCTAAGCATTTTCATGTACTTAGTGGTTCTATAGTTCTCTCTTCCATTTCAATTTAATCTAATCATACAATTTTCTAAACAATGTTTTTAACCTTTTGAATGATCAATGCAATGCAATACATATATTCATTTCATATACATTCATTTACAATTTTGATGTTAATAGCACGCTTTCATGTCTGATAAATCATTAGCTTACAAATCATGCATTTCACAATTTTTCTTATCATTCCAATTTGCCCTTAAATGAATTTAACCTATGCTTCGGTACCTGAATCTGCGAATCATAAACGCTGATCTCGTTGGAGGTACATGGCGGAGTATAAAAACTTATTTTGTTTTATAACATGAAATCTGAAGTCGGATTAAGAACTTATTTAGTTAAATCAATTAGTGAAAACTACGATATTGTCACTGGCGGGCTACGGATCGGAGTGACACATCATTATCATTAGATTCGCGATCTTACTTCAATTTTACCCTTATTGGTATATCAATCCATCCTCAGCTCAAATTTAACGGTTAACATTCTATTAAGAGGCGTTGAATCATTCACGACAAAATATAGTATAATGTACATTTCTCACAAACAATTCATTTACATTCTAGTAATGGCGTTCAAATCATTCATGAAAAATGTTATAGTATGTACATTTATCTGAGCAATTCATTCAATACTCATGCAATTTTCATATACAAAAGTCATTTAACAGTAATTGCCTCAAATCAATATGTTTTTCTTATAAATCATTTCAGCCGTTCAAATCATTTGTAATCATTTAAACACTTTGGAATTTGAGAGAGAGAGAAGTGGGAACAAACTAAAATCTTGCTTATTTGCACTTCGAGTTCACGTCTCGGAATCTAGACCTCAACTGGGCTTTTCTCCTCGTTAGCCCACTAATCCATCCTGAATGAAGGCAATCATATATTAGTTGGAATTTATTCTAAGGTTTCTATTTAGGTCTTATTTCTACAGGCTCCCTTCCCGGATATTCCTTCCATTTCCCATTTCCTCATCCTTAGACATTCTTATCATTCTTTTAGGCATCGATGTGGCTCATTTGTGAATTTTCTAGGTTTAATGGGGTCCAAAATTTGGATACACCTTATTTGGGGAGATTTGTTCTCCTAGAAGTCTTGTTTATGAAATTTGAATTACTCAATTCGGACAGTGATGGCCAATTATGTCTAAATATCTAAACTACTCCAAACACAGCTGTATCGAGAACTATAGCAGGGTGGCCAAAACATAGCCTCACATTGTGAATTTTGCAGTTGATAGGGTTTAAATTTGGATACATATTCAGGAGATGTTTTTTCTCCTGAAATTTGATTGCTTGAAATTTGAATCAACGGTCGGATGAGTGATAGCCATGTTATAGCTAATCTTTGAAATTGCTCCAAACACCAAGGCGTATTAGGCGAGCACAGGTGACCTAAATAGAGCTGTTTTTTGACGAGAATTTCTAAGGTCCCGATGGAGTCAAATTTGAATACATTATTTGGAAGATTTTTCTGAAGTGTTGCAATTTGAATCACTCAATTCAGGATGATAGCGAGATATAAGTAAGCAAAAACATAGGTATTTGAAAAATTTTTGACATCTCCCCAAAAACCAACATTTCACTTTAACCATAAATTCCTCATTTGAGGACCCTGACAATCAAGCGACAACTGACTTAGAATGACAATAAAAATTCTTTATTCAAATTTGGAGTTTTCCTGATCGAGCCTGAAGAAAAGGGAGTTAGATTTGGATTTACTTACCTGAAAATCTTCTTCTTTCTTAACTTCTTTCTCTTTTTTGATCACACAAATCCTTGATCTATGGAGGAAAATCACGAGTTCTTCTCTTAACATATTTGTAGTGTACTTACAGCTCTCACTCTCCCTTTGCCTAAAATGTGGGTTATGGCATTCAAAGACCAAAAATTGGTGTTTTGTCCATTACATGACTAAGGCTATGTTTGACTACACACTAATTCATCATTTCTCTTTTTTTTTTTTTTTTAATTTTAAAGCTTCATTTCACTTTCATTTCACCTCATTTATACTTTGGCACTTACATTACTTATTTATGACCCTTAAGTCCTCATTTAACATTTTACCAAATTCTTTGTCTCTTGTAAGATTCGGGTTTTTATCATTTTTCGTTTTTAGCCATTTAAACTCAGGAAAAATATAATTTAATTTATTTTACACAGACATGTTATAAAAACTGTTAGGGTATTTTTCGAGCGTTCCACAATCATCATTGATAATGCTATGCTTTGTAGGCGTTGAACCATAGATTAGAGATCGGCCAGCGTTTTGTAATGGGGATTGAGAACCACTTGAACCATGATTAGGACTCTTGTTTCTGGAACCAAGAACACCCTTTTGCTTATGATCAGCCATCAATCCTTGAGCTCTGATACCACTTTGATGCAAGGTTGGGACCGTGAAGAATGATCCTAAAGTTTAGATAAGTCAAAATATGGGTTTAGGGTAGTGATCTAGGGCCAAAATTGGTTATGGATGAACTTTAGAGATTTTCTAAGTTAGGGACGGTGTATTTATGGTATATAAGGGGAAAAAAGAGGGTATTTAGGAAGGTTTTAGTAGTATGGAACAAGATTTGGAAAGTTTTGGGTTGGGGTTGAAAATTTGGTTATGGAAAGTTTAAAGAAAAGATGAGATGGTGAGAGAGTAGAGTTTGCACAAGAGTAGTTAATTACTGGGTTACTGAAAATATCCACACAATATAGATGATGGAGTGAAAGCACCACAATCAACTATGGGCCGGTTTTGATTGATAAACAAAGCACTCGCCATCACAGTTTAATCCACCCAGTATGCTAATACGAACTCTCCTCATGAATCTCACCTGTAGATAAAGAGAAGAACTCTAGCAGGGAATCAAACTTTATTAAAACTCAATGAATGAAAACGCAACTAAGGTATTTATAGCCCCTACTTCTAAAGCAACAAAATCCACTTCTTTAACTAGAAAATGTAACTTTCTTAAATATATAATAAAACTCCTAAAAGTAAACTTTTTAAAATAACAAAGAAATCTTCCTAAAGGGGATAAAATAAAACTTATAAATCTCTAGCAAATCTTTCTCAAAAGAAATACAAAGAGCAATCCAAAAGCAAATCCTCTAGAAGATCTTACGACAAATCTTTCTAAAAATCAATATGGCGGCTCCACATATGGATTCACTAAGTTCGACTACGTTTTTTGCCTTCCAAGGCCCAAATGAGGTCCAAAAAGAGAGTTTTCACATGTGTTCAATGCTTTTTTACCTCCCCAATCCAATTCTTCAATAATTAGGGCTGAACTCCTAATGTTTGGTTTGTTTATAGAAGCTCCTGCATCACCGTGATAGGTAAGGGGACACCACACAAAGTTGAGACCTTTAACATAATTTTCTGGCATTATTTGAGACCATTTCAAGCATAGATTCATAAATAATATAAACTTGTTTTAAAAAGGCCAGAATTATAAAAATTCCAGACTACAAACCATAACCTTATGGAATTACCACTACAGTGTTGATTAAAATATCCAGTACATATAAGCTTGAGTCTCTAACTACTTATATTCTTACAAGTTTTAATTACATCAAATATTACATTTACATTTCTATTACAAAAGAGAATATGGAGTAGAGGACCCACATAAGAAAGCTCTATCATGGGATGGTCTTGACGAGTGTAAGATGTCCCCGCGACTGGGAACTTACATGGAGAAATACTCGTGCTAAGCATATAACTTAAAGGAAAATAGAATAACGATAGAATAACGTATACAGGTCGACCACATGCTGATCCTTAATTTTAGTATATATGCATCCATATAATTATTTCACATATCATATTATTCATCTTCCCGTAGAGTTCATAACATAATGTCATAACGTGTAAGGTACCCATAAAGTACATCAAGAAGATACAATGACTTACGCCTAGCATTATTCACATAATAGAAGTGGGGATATAAATGTTTGCCTCGCATAAAAACCAAAGAATAATGAATAATAAAAGGGATGTAGTACAATAGTACCCGAAGCGGTACCCAAGTATTGGTCATAATGTTAAGTGGTCAGAATGGAACCCACTCTAAGGTAATACCTGGGCAGAAACAGAGTGTCGAATAGCACCGAACGTACGTACTCAAATGGGACGAAATGCACGTGTTGGATTAGCACCCGAACGTGTTGAATAGCACTAGTCCCCCATCGGTCACTGGTCCTTATTATGCAAAAGCAACAAAGTCTATAGAATTTTATACCGGGTCTTAATAACATTCAGATACATATAATTAATGGATTTTATTCTGACATTCTTTGGCCACACATTAATCTAAGATTGCCCCAGCTCCGAGTCCTCCGAACAAAAAAGAGAGATGGGCTCTAGAAATAAAAAAAGGGATTTTTCTTAAGACACCACATGTAGCACCACTCAATCCTGTGCATTTTCAGTCTATCTAACTTCGCTTAATGAATCCAAGATCACGACATCACCCAAGCGCCGCGGCTCGAATATCCAACACACGTCCTAATTCCATTTCCAACTACACTCGACCTTAAAAATGTGCTTTAGACAAAGTGATATACTAACAAAATGTGTTCACCTATAGCCTTAAGTTTCCAAAGGATCATAGAACAGGTCCATTTGACCCTAACCAGGGGGAGATATGGCCAAACAGATATTCTAGATCGATCCCAATAGTTTCGGGCGACGTATTGTGTTCTCTCAATTGACCTGGCTTCCAGTGGAATAATGTAGAGACATTATGTGACCTACTTTCTTTATGAAAGTTACTTCCTCCTGGGTATCTAGTTTCAATAGAATTTTTTGATTCACCTCATTTGGATCACGCATGACCCAATATATGGTGCAAACAACATGAACTACTCCCCGTAGAGGTGACAAAGATCCGTATCTTACTCAGAAACTCTTGTGCTCCCAGAGAAGGATTTAAATCTGGTATTTTTCTAGATAGCTTGTAGCTCTTAGTTCTGTGGTTTCATCTCCAACCAGAATCCTCATCCAAATTGTAGGTATACATGGCTAAAAACAAAAAAAAAATGAACATGTGTGTTTAGGGAAATTGTGACAAGACTTCCGCTAAAATATGCTCCACATGTTCCTTACACATTTTGTGGTCCTTATCACCGTGACACTCCAACCCAAACTAAAAAAAGATCCAAGCTAACCTCAAACCCAACTCAAACCCAAAAAAAAAAAAAAAACACAAATAATGGGAGAGTTAGGATCTTTTTCCGAACCTTGATGTCTTGAAACTTCCAAACCGAGCTTTCTTTCTCTTCCTTCTTCCTTTCCTTTCCTTTCCTCATCTTTGCTCAACTAAGAGAGCCAAGAACAGCCGGATTGGAGCTGGGAAACCACTTGGTTCCCACACAAAATCCAATGCCCTAGCTCCCAAAGTCCAAAATGGAATAAATTCTAGAGACAAAGTTCTTGTCTCATGCTCCTTTGACTTAAGTTTTTAGCCCCTCACAGACTTAGTTCTCCTACTTCATTAAATTTGATGTTTAATCAATCCTATCACAATTCTACAATGGCATATAATCTATTGTTTTATGTCTTTGGTTCCCACTAGCAATTTACCACTTACTCCTTTGACTCTTAATAATCTGCTATATCATTTTTTCACACTTAACTATTAAATTTCCCTTGCACTTTAGTCCTCCTACTTCATTAAATTTGACAATCAACTTATCAAAATCTCAATGACATATAATCTTATTACTTTATGTCTGTTCCTTTAATTGGCAAATTTACCAATTCTTACTCCTTTGACTCTTAATATTCCTATATATCATTTTCACACTTAACTACACTTTTCTCGAAAAAAATGTTAATTTGACTTCCATTATACCCCACACATGTTATAAAGCAATAGGGTATAATTTGGTGTGTTACAACTCTCTCTCCCCTTAGAAGAATTCTCGTTCTCAAAATTCATACCCGAATTAAAGAGTCACAGGTACCTGTGAAGCCTTCATCACAATTATGGTTCTCAAGTTGCTTTCATACCATGGAGTATTGCCAAAGCACTTTAATGTAGGACTCGTTTTTCTTGGTTTCGCAATCGTTTTCACTCCCGACGAGCCAGATTGGGCCTTGGGTTCTTCATCATAAGTGGTCTACTCACAAGCAGTACATCTTTGTACGGGTGCAAGATGTGCGATTCATCAAACTAAGATCCCGCACTGAGACATAGCCATATTATGCATTCTGGGCCAATCCCCTGGCGAGGGGGCCAAACAAAATCACCCATCTAATTCTTTCTAAAATCTCATAAAGTCCAATAAACCTTGGACTCGCTTCCATTTCTTTTCCAAATTCAGAGTTATCTTTCTCCATGGAATATTGATGCGCACAACTTTTGTCTATCACTAACAAATTTTTAACCTTTAATTGATCTGAACTTTTTTCTTCTGCTCTCTTTACTATGTCGTATTCACCATTTTCTATGCTCGTCAGTTTGTCCGATACGTGAGTTCTACATTCACGCCATACAAGGCTTCATCTAGCCAGCTAGCCAATACTGTTCGATAACTGAACAAGCAGTTATAAGAAAATTCCATGGTGGAATATACTTTATCCCAACTTCTAGAAAAAATCTGAACAAATATAACCTCGGCATGTCCTCAACACTTGAATCACTCTTATGATTATCCATATGTTTATGGATGCAAGTTGTACTACCCGCCGGAAAATCTAAGGTCGACCGTAATTTTCTTTCAAAACCTCGGACGTGAACCTCATGGATTCGCGCTACGACACTATTGATATAATCCATGAAAACTAACACCCTTCACTTCACATACAACTCCTAACCGATCCATGGAATAGTCAAGCCCGGGATCGGTAAAAGTGAGCGCATTCTTGTAAAAGCTGTCGCACAATTACCCAAACTAAATCGTTAAAGAAGGGAAAATCGACACAAAATCCATAACACAGCCGTCTCCATTTACAGGTATTGGAAAATGGGGGAGCCAATGTGACATCCGATGGTACTCGATGCTTTCAAGATACCACGACAAGTCAAACATTTAGATACACACTCGCCATATCCCTTTTTCATCCCTCACCACCACAGAAGAGCTTCAAATCCCTGCATCTTGTTATGTCCGTGATTTGATGGTGAATACGATATCGTGGGTTTTCATACATCATCATTTTTTTTTCAATTCCTAGACATTCGACACACATAATCCGCTTCTTGTAATAGAAATCTCCATCTTCTTCCATAGAATAGTGTTAGTCTTGTTCCATTTATGACTAATTGTACCCTTTATCGTAATCTCTGACATCATTTTTTTGAAGCTTATCATCATCTCGCCTTAAATCGTGCATAGCTCTTAATCAGCTAACAAGGCTCCATCGATGCAAATTTCATATACAAGAAAGCCAGTGGACAAAACTGGGAATCGCTACTTAAGGTATCGCCACCACATTAGCTTTTCCTGCGGTAATCAACTATGTAACATAAGGTCTGAACAACTCTAACCATCGACGTTGCCTCCCAGTTCGCTCCTACATGAGTTACCGTGATACTTAAGACTCCTTATGATCCAGAATATATTCTACATTTTCACCATGCGCAAGGTCGCCATTTTCAAAGCCGAAACCATCGCCGCTAACTCTAAAATATGTGTGGGATAATGCCTCATGCTTCATCTATCTTAAGGCATATGCCACCACTTTCCATCTCGCATCAATACACATCCCAAATCAATTCCTCGTTATCACATATGGCATACTCTCTACCCGAAGTAGGCTGTCAACACCTGCTTCAATGAGTATTTTTCTTTAATTGATCAAACCGACCGACATTTGTCATCCCATTCAAACTTCACCCCTTTCCTGAAAGTAACTTGTAAGCTGTGAGCTATGACGAGAATCCTTTTACAAACAAAGGGGTAATATCTAGCTAAACCCAAGAAACTTCTCACCTTTTTAAGTTACATTTCGAGGTGGTTTCCAACATACACCGCTTCAATCTTTAAGAGTGGTCAACTCTAATACCATCTCGTTGCACAATACGACCTAGGAATGACACTTCTTTAAGCCAAAGCACACTAACCTTAACTTTTGCAAACAACTATTTTTCTCTCACGGCCTGTAACACTATCTTCAAATGTTGTTCATGTTCCTATGCATCCTTAGAATACACCAGATGTCATCTATGAATACCACTACAACCAGTCCAAATAAGGGTGGAATACCCTATTCATCAAGTCCATGAATGCGTCTGGCAGAGCATCAACCCAAATGGCATTACTAAAAATCATAATGACCATATGTTAGGTTCTAAAGGTCGCGCTAGTCATCAACATGTTTCACTCCAAGTGGATGGCCATTATCCCGATCGTAGGTCTATCTTTGAAAAGACAGCTTGTTTCAACTAATCGAATAGATCTTCTATTCTCAACAACGAATATTTAGTTTTCACTATTAACTTATTTATTTTTCGATAATGAATACACATCCGGAGAGTGCCATCTTTCTTTTTGATAAACAAAACTAGCGCACCCTAGCAAAACACTAGGTCGGACGAATCCCTTGTCTAATAGCTCTCAGAGGTCAGTCTTTAAATTCTTTTAGTTCAACTGAGCCATACTCAGAAGGTGCCCTAAAGCAGAGCTGTCCCCGCAAAATTTCAATGGACAAGTCTACTTCCTTTCTCGTGGAAAGATCTGCAAGGCTTCTTCGAGAAACACATCTCGGAACTTCTTTCACCACCTAAGAGCATCTTCCGCCATTTCGACTTCTGCAGTCACACCACGTTAAAAAGGCCTCACATCCCTTTAATAGAAATCACCTGCCAGACATAACCCGAAATTACATTAGATATAAGCATCTGATACCATATTGTCACTCGACCGGTCAAAACATTTAAGCACCACCTCTTTCTTATCACACTCAATTATAGCCCAATGTTTAGACAACCAATCCATCCCTAATATCAAGTCAAACTTGTGAAAAGACAATGTAATTAGCTCAACAGAGAACTCTCTATCATGGATCACTAGGAGGACGCTTATACACTCGCGACCCGACATTATGCCCTAGGATCGTAGTACATGCATGTCATATGCCACTGTTTCCCATCGGATGATGACAATATTTTATCAAACAGTGCTCGCAGGCCACATAAGAATGTGTAACTAGATCTATCAAAACACGATTAATGTCATAAAAGAGAGAAAATACTGGCTATACCTTTGGTGTATTCTCATCTTCACTCAGGCCCTCTCTTCATAGCATAAAAGCCCCCGCCAGACCCAAAGTGTTAAGGCGATTTGATCAAGCTTCCGATGCAATACTTTTTCTATGTCGCTCGACCTACCCCTCGTCCCTCTACCCCTATCAATGAAGGCTGTGGAGGCACATTCATCCCTCCTCCGCTACTCGAGGATTTCCCTAAAAGCCACGCATCATCGCTGACGCTTACTAAAAGATGGTCCTGTGGCTTCCACATTGGAAAACACTCCCGCATCCTGCCTGAAGTACTGTAATGATATTTTGGAAGTGCAGTGATTCAAGTCTTTCACCTGTCAGCTGGTGCTCCCTACCGAATCCTGTCATCAGATAGGTCCCCGCTTCTACCTCTAAGAAGAAAAAACTACATTGATTCAACTTTAGACTCTCTATCTCTTTTACCCGAGAAGGGACCACCCTTTGAAGAACTTTCGATTTCTTTTCCTAACTCATCATTGTGATTAATCTTCATAGCCGGACAGACCAACTAATAGAAATTCACCAATTAGCAACACGATGTAACTACGCGAAGTAACTTCCTTTATAGACTTCTTTAAAAAGCCATCCTCAAACTGCCTACATCTAAGGTTTCTAGTAAGAACTCGGTGTTCTCGTGCATACTTACCAGGCTACTAAACTCTCTTCATGCTTCTCAAGCACTGCCAAATACTCCCTTGCATTTAAGCAATTTCTTCCATTTGGTATCTTTATAATCATCTATGACATACTGGTTCAAACTCGACAAAAGAAGTCCCATGTACTGGCTCGAAGCATCGGGATTTCTTAGAACCAATCCTTACCAATCATAAGTCGCACTCAAAGCGAGACCGCATTACTTGATCATCTGCTCAGGGGGACATTTCGCCTCACCAAAGCCCTTGCAGCTGCCGCAAATCGAGCTTTCTTTATCCGACTTTTCCGCATTCTCGTACTCACGGAATTCTTCGACTCCATGCTTTCTTACCAAATCAATCAGGAGCTTTGCGGGGTCGTAAGTCAATCTAAGACCCTTGCTATATCCTGAGAAATCTTGAACAACGCTTCTGCTGGACACAATAGGAAAGTCATGTTCTCACCTCTAGCTCCGCTTCGAAGGACCTGGGCCGACGACCGATATTAGTGGTTAACACTTTCAGCACTTTCCTCAACAATGTCTTGAGGTCATTCCATCTTATTCAATTATAAAAACAAAACATGGCATTCGCATTAGGCTAACACAATGCCATATAGGCAATATTTTTAACCTTAATAATTTTCCCGAAACGCCTAAACCTCGCTCTAATACCACTAACTCGACCGCAGCTGTGCCGAGGACGCCACACAAAAGCCGAGACCTCGTTAACCGATTTTCTCTCGGGCGTGATTTGCACCATTTCAAGCATAGATTCATAATCATATAAACTTGTTTTAAAAAAGGCCATACTACAAAAAACCTGCACTACAAACCATAACCTTGTTGAATTGGTCCACTATAGTGGTGATTAAAATATCCAAGACATATAAGCTAAGTCTCTAACTACTTATTCTTACAAGTTTCACTACATCAAATATTACTTTTACATTTCTATTAAAAGAGAATATGGAGTAGGACCCACATAAGGAAGACTCCTACCGCTTCAGTCGCCTGACGAGTGTGGCATGTCCCCTGGCGACTTCTTCGAAAACCCACACCGATAAACACTGCAAGCAAGTATATGTTGTTTCCGATTGATTTATAACATGCATGTAATGATCTGATCTAGCATTACCAATAAAAAGATTTATTCACTCCCGTCAGTAATGCCACCCTGATTGATCGAATATATAAATTTTTCCTCGCTTTTATAAGTAATGATTTGCAATTAAAAATTTGTTTTATCTAAATCAAACGTTAAGTGCACAAGTCACATGTAATAAAGCGGACAAAATAAGCTCAATATCATTCCCACGAGGATTGATTTTTGAGAGTCTAAAAAGATTAACTAGCCAACACCCTCTATTCAAGCTCATCAATATTTGAACCTCTAAATTCGTAAAAAACTATGCATGTCTAAAAGAAATTGAATAAAAAGCTGTAAAAGAAATTTAAAAATACATGAATTAGAATTTACTGACCGAAATGGGCTATCGGAAATGAAATTCACAGTCGTGTCTCATTAATTTCCGCCGGTTTCAAAATGTAAAAATATAGAGTATGAGACATGAACTTCTGAAGCTCAGGCTCCAAGAGCAAAGTAGTGTAGCAATGAATTTCCTCCCTCACAATCGCTATACTTCACTCTCTAGCTTTTACCACATTTCTATCTATAGATAACGTGGTCCCCAAAAGCTACTGTAGGACTCCGATCCTCTTTTAAGATCTCGACTATTTTTCCTTTTCGCATTTCACGTACCATCTTCAGACTGAAATTGCTTATCCTCATGCACAAGATTATACAAGCCGGCTAATATAATTGATACCTCAGCCATCAATTAGACAAGAATCCCTTCTTCCACTAGAATCGCCAATCGACTGAGTTTACCCTATCAATTGAGGTGAAACCTCTTAAATTAAACCTGTTAGGATTAGCAGGTGGATCTGATATGCTCCGTGAACACGCTCCGGCTGCCAACCAGAGGGATCCTTGAATTCGTAGGTTGGGATCTTCACTAGTGATGTACTAGAGTGATCCAAAGAGTTCATTAGTTCAAACAATATCAATATAATTTACCCTAAGTAACTACTCTTTGTTCTCAAGTAATCCATCTATGTCTCACTCTAAGGATTTGAAACGAGCAATGATACAATCCCTTTCTCAAAATTAAATCGTATATTTAGAACATCTCAATATGTGAATGTATCACTCCCAACTTTCATACCCCATACAACATTATAACACTACAAATAATAATTCCAAAGACAGATTCTTCCTAGAGGGAGCTTAGCCTCTAAAATTTGGATCACAAATGACAATGACTAGTTGATCAAACAAATTCATTGAAATTGTAATCAAAATTGAAGAAAATGAATTCCAAAAATTTCCGCATTCCATCAAATTCGTACATAAATTTAAGCTTCGATTTACATTCATCTAGCTCCCGAATCCCAATTCATATCACTACTCTATCATGAGTTAAGAAAACCAAATCTAGAAAAAACTAAAAATTAGAAAGAAAAAAGAAAAAAATATACAATGAGATTCCTCACTCATCCTAAAAGCACACGTACTTGATGAAAAAATGGCTAGAAGTCACAAGACCATCCCTGTGAGCTTCTATTTATACAGCTCAAGTCTTAGGCCCTAAAATCCAGGTGAGAATCACACACCTGTAAACTACCCCATTCCAGATCGCTCCACAGCCCAGATTGTCACCAGGCATACCTTATAAACATCTGAGTTTCAAGCCAACGCCCGCATTGAAAACCCATCACCTCGACATTGAAAGATCGCCAAGTACTAAAATTTCCTTCGTTGATCAATCAATGTCGTGATGATATCACGCCACTGATGCACGTTGTAGATCAACTTTGATGTCGCGTGACATTGCCTTTTTGATGTCGTGGACATTGAGCGATGTCGCAACACTGTTGTTGTCGCGATATGCTCTCTCGCAACTCTTCATTTCCGCTAATGCTACGATTACTGGAAGTCATGGGTCGAACTTGGGATGTCATGCTTGATAAAGTGACACCGACCTATGGTTCCCTCGATCATTTCAGCCGATGTTGGGCGAGATCACGAAATGGTGTTGGCGACATTAGTCAATTGTCTATCTTTGACACCTTAAGCCGGCGTGTCGACATCGATGATGTCGCGACATTGAATCTGGATGTTCGGGCAGATTGGCTGGTCCGATGGAACACATACTCCCGATCGGGTCCTCACCACCCTGGCTACTGGGCTTGATGTCGCACACACGGTTCGATGTCATGACATTGATGTATGCTTCATCTCCGAAGCAGTCCGCCTTGCCACTGCCCGACATCGTCTGCTGCTAGTCTCATTGCCGATGCCCACGACACAATCGTATACACCCTCACCCTCAAAGCTAGCTGATTTGAAGTCGACATTTGATGTCGCGGACATTGCTTTGATGCTTAACACCTCCAAATATACCCTAATAGTTTTATAACATGTTTAGGGTATAAGCTTAAATTAAATTTACATTTTTCGAAAAAAATTTAATACTAAGTGAGAAAAAATGATAAAACCCTAATTAATACAAGAGTTAAGGGGGTAAAATAGAAAAATGTCACATTAAGGACTCATGGTCATAAAGCTGTGAAGAAATACATGTTAAAGTTGAATATGTGATAAATGAATTGCAAATAGAAATGGAATGAAGGACTCCTTTAATGCAAAATGGAAAATCTTACAAAAATGTGAGATTTGCAAACAATGTTATATACTGAAATGGGATAAAGACCTCAAATTTGGTCTTAGAATTGGGCATTTCACACTTTAGAGCTTTAGGTTCACATGAAGGAGAAGATAAGCCAATTGAGTGGTTTGCTATCTCTCCATTTAGTTCTGTCTGCTTTAGATCACAGAAGAAAGGAAGTTAGGTTCAAGTATTTCAAGGAAATCAAGGTTAGGAAACCATCCTAACTCTATTTGTTCATGTTTGAGGTTAGGAAGAACTCTAACTCTTCTCATTCATGTGTTATACTTGTTAGAGTTGGGTTGATGTTTGTTTTTATTTGGATTTGGGTTGTATGGATTCTCCTTTTCGATTGTTAGGAAAGTCCTAACTCATTTTCGTTTTTATGCTTAGGGAGAACCTAACTCTTCCATCTTTGGGTAATTTGTTTTTGAATTGGAGTTGTATTGCTTTGAGTTGGTTTTGTTGGCTTGTGGGGTCTTAAAGACAGAAGTGTAAAAGAGATATATAGGTTTTGAAGGGAATTGTTGTCAAAGTTTTTCAAAAACCCGTATGTTTTGTTTTGGCCATAAATTGGCATCTTGACCTCCAAATTGGATGATTCCAATTGGATATGGTGCATAAGACTCATGGATGAAAACTTCTAGAAGAAATAGAGACCTAAAGCGGTCCAGAAATAGCAGCCACGTTGGTGTTTCCGAGATGGACCAAAACAAAGTCTAGAAACAGGAAAATTTATGGGTTGTGTCATGTTTTTGTTTTGGCCATAACTTGGACATTAGTCATCCAAATTGAGTGATTTCTATTGAGGAAAAAGAGCCTAAGAGGTATACCTACAAAATTATATAAAATTGCCAAAAGCAAACACGAGTTAAGTCCTGTTTTTTTATGCGAAGTGAAAGCAGATAATTTCTTGGGTTATCCTGCATTTTGATGCAGTTTTGGTGTTTTGGCCATAGGTTAAGTAGTGATGATCCAAATGTGATGATTCCAATTTCTACTGAAAATAGACTCATAGAGCTATCATTTTATTGAAGGAAGTTTGGGTAAAAGTATTCAATTATTCCCAGAAAATTTTGCAAGTGAAGGTGTGATGGGTAGAAATCATCCCCAACTGAAAACCCATGCATTCCACGTTGTTTTCTTTGTTGTTTGTTCTACGATTGTGACGTATTTGTGATGCATTAGGGGCTGGTGATGTTAAAACCTGAGTGGGTAAAGATTGAATATGAGTCAGAATGGACAGTACTTTGGTTTGTTCTTCACATTTCTCTTCTTTGTTTCGATTGTTTGTTTATTTTGTCATCAAACACGAGTGTTGATATAAAATCTCGCATGTGCTTCTAGTTTGAACCCATGAAATAATTGCTTTGGGTGTTGGTTAATTGATCTCAAGTGAATTAACATAAAAAGGAAGGCAATGTATGTTAATGCATGAATCATGTGTAGTGAATGTATTGGTGTGTATGGATTCGGTTTGGTGCAAAATTACCGCATGTATGTGTTTTAAATTATGTTTCCAAATGCGTTAAAGGTTTGGTGTAATTGTAAAGCCAATTAGTAAACTCATGTGTTAAGTGAGTTAAAATGAAGAAAAGTGATTGGATTGCATGGCCAAATGCGAGATAGTGTTTCTAGCGAGATTATGTGTAACTTTGTGTACGGAATTCTTGACTTGGAATAAAATTGGTTTAAAATGGGTTAGTCGGATAGTTAACATAGTGGTAAAGTAGGCATATTGGTTGTAAACTTGCGTTCTTGTGAATATAATCTAGTAACTTTTAATATGACTAATTATTAATGCCCTTAAGAGAATGTTAGCCGTCATATTCGAGTTAAGGATAGATTGGTATACTAATAAGGATAAATGTAGCAGTGCTACGAATGATATGATTGATGGTGACATACCGATCTGTAGCCCAACGAGACAATATCGGTAGTGTACACAAAAATGCAAATATAAAATAACCGATCTGGCAGCCTGTTGAGACGGTGTGGGTCATCAAGTGTCGCCCGACCGATGGCCGCGGGATCATGCCGGTGATTCCGTTATCCTATGCACCGAAAATTTCGATTAGATTCGTTTTAAGGGCAAAATGGTTAACAAATGTGTAAATTGTGTGAATTAAGTTATGACAAAAATACTAGTATAAGTAAACATGAAAAGTGTGAATCATTGTGTTTTTATATGCAAGATAAAATGAATGTATGTTAAACTATATATATATATATATATATATTGGATGGATCACATGAACAAACGCTGAAATTTTGTTTGAAAATAAACATATTGGATGTAATTGAGATGATTAATTGATGCATATGGGCAATGTTATTTATATGTTTATATGTGCATATATATGTTCTATTGATTGTATGGAATGAGAATAGAAACTTAAAGAACCACTAAGCATGAAAATGCTTAGCGCGTTGATTTTTCACGCCCAGTACCGTGTAGATAGTATCCATAGAAGACCGCCAAGCATAGAGTCACCGTCATACAGTTTAGAGTATACGTAAATGCCTCGTTTCATGCACACCACTACATTTCATGATATCATGTAATTATTTTGTATAGAAATCAAATATGTATAAATCTTCATGGAATGTATTTTACTATTGGGGTGAGGATGAACTCGATAATATTTTGTAAATGTATGTTACAAAGGCATGGAATGCCATTTTGTATCAATATGTTGTACTAAAGAATAGATATGGGCCATCTTGAAATGATATGATGTATATTTCTCATATTAATGAATGTATTAGTAATGATATCATATATTCATATATAAGTATGTTTATATGAAATGTGTTTTGACAAATGGTTTTGAAATGGTTCGCGTCTCCGGATCTGGTTCATTATGGGTCGGGCTTGGGGGCACGACATATCTTCACTAGTTGAGGCTTGTTCTGATGTCACCACGATGTAATGTTGCGACATTAGTCAACTGATAACACCACTTGACAATCGCGCCTGGCGATGTTCGCGACATTGGTGTGATGTTCGCGACATTGAACTCTTCGATTTAAATCGACTCACGGTAATGTTGTAGCCATGTCGTGGCGATGTCGCGGCTATGTCGCGACATTAAACGCGGTTAAGTGACTACAGCCAGTAGTAGCCATGTCGTGGCATATCAGCGACATTAATTATGCGATGTAGAACATTTCACGAGGTTGCTTTTGATATCGCGACATTTAGTTGTGATGTGGCGACGTGACTTGATGTCGTGACAATTTCATTATGATGTCGGCGACATTGGCATATCATTTCCTTTCCTTTTCGGTGATGTAGCGCTATGTCGTGACATTGCGGTAGTGTCAAGAACCTTTCCACACTAATGTATATATGACCGCTTACAATGATCCGCGATTTCGGTATATATGCATCCATATAATTATTTCACATATCATATTATTCATCTCTCCGTAGGAATTCATAATGAAATGTCATGGCAGGTACTTGTAGAATTTTGCTATAGTACAAAATAGAGTTATGCCTTAGCATGAGTTAGTTACTTTTCATGTTCTTATTGTTCGTTATTCGGATACACATCATATAAATGTTTGCATGAACCCGATAACAATGAATAAAGGGATGCGGTGTAATAGGTACTCAAGGTGCAATTTGCATTTATAACCGGGGAAGTGGCGAATGAACCCACTTAATGGTACCAGAAGAACAGGAGTCTTGAATAGCATTGAATACACGTGCTAAATAGCACGGAACAAGCGTCTTGATTAACACGGAATAAGTGTTGAATAGCACTAATCCCTATTATTCACTATCTTATATTAGTAGGCATATAATTATATGTGTTGAGCATTTTATATTGGTCTTAATAAAAATTCATGGTATATTGATGTGGATGGATTCTAGACATTCTTAGCTATACATAGAATCGAAGATCACCCCGTTCAAGTCAAACAAAAAAGAGAGATGGCCTCTAGAAATAAAAGAAAAGGAGATTTACTTTTTCTAAAAACACCACATGCGCTTACCCTCTCAACGGTTGTGTGCATTTTACATCTATCTAATGGCTTCTAATGAATCTAGCATCACGACGTCACGCGAAGCATCGCATTTCCCCAGAATATTAACTAACACATCCTAAGTTCATTTCCAACTATAATTTCGACCCAATAAACGAGGTTTTTAGACAAAGTGATCTTCTAACAAAATGTTTACCTATATCTTAAGTTTCCAAAGGATCATAGATCAGGTCATTTGGACCTTTAAATTAGGAGATATGGCCAAAAATTCCGGACTATTCCTGAATAGTTTCCAAGGACAGTATTATGTTCTCAATTAGACAATTTAAGGAAAAATAGGTATTTATGTGACCATACTTTCTTCATAAAATTTAATCTCCTAGGTGTGCAGTTTAGGTAGAAGTTTGATTCACCTCATTTAGACAATATGATATTGTATATGGTGCAAACAACATGAACTACTCCCGTGGGGGAAAAAATCCACTTCTTGTGAAACTCTTTCATGGTTTTTAAAGCAGGATTTAAATCTAGGTATCTTCTAGACATTTGTAAATCTGGTTCTTAGGTTTCTGCATCTCCAACTAGAATCATCAGATTGGCAGGTCTATAGGCTAAGTTATGGCGAAACAAAACATAAGTTTTAGGGAAATTTGGATAGCACACCACCCAAAATACCTGTGTCTCTTTACGGTCCCTTTTCACGGACAATTCCCGGCCTAACCAAAACCAACTCAAACCAAAAAAGAAAAAAATAAAACACAAATAATGGGAGGTTAGGATGTTTTTCTAACATGATGTCTAAACTTCCAAACCAAGCTTTCTTTCTCTTCACTTCTTCCTTTCCTTTCCTTTCTGTTCTTTGCTTGAACTAAGAGGCAGGAGCAATGGATTGAGAAAACCAATTTGGTCTCCTCCCCACACAACTGGATGCCTAGCTCGATACCCAAAATAGAGAACAAATTCTAGAGACAAGTTCTTGTCTCATACCTCGTATGACTTAAGTTTTTGGCCCTTAGCCGCGCGTCCTCGACTTCATTAAATTTGACAATCAACTTATCATAATTCTACAATGACATATAATCTTCTTGTTTTATTTCTTTAGGTTCTTGGTGGAAATTTACTAATTTACCAATTTACCAATTTAATTGCAATTTACCCTTGACTCTTTAATAATTTCGGTTATATCATTTTCCCTTAGCTGATAGAATTGTCGAAAACTTCTGATTTGACTTCCATTATACCCTACACATGTCATAAAACTACAGTACTAATTTGGGATGTTGCAAAAAACAAAGAAGCAAAGCTATTGCTTCCAACCAATTCTCCTGAAAACTCCAAAAGTTCTTTAGGTCAAGTAAATTATTTAGAAAGATTTATCTCTAACACAGCGAGGTAAAACCAAGAGGTATCTAACTTAGTGAAGCTAAAAGACATGGAAGAGTTTATGTGGGAGAAACGACATCAAGCAGCTTTTGACAAGATCAAGGGAGTACCTCTCTAAACACCTTTATTTTAATGTCTCCCATGCAAGGTCATCCCACTTAAATTATATTAATCAACCACAAATGAGTCAATAGATTGTCTTTTGACACAAAAAAATTCTATAGGTAATGAGTAGGTTGTATATATTGAGTAGGGTCTTAAATCTACCAGAAACAAAGATATACCCTAATTGAAAAACTATGTTTGGCCTTGTACTTTGCATGTACTAAATTGAGACATTACTTGATCAAGTCTCAAGTCTATGTGGTTTCTCGGATGGATCTTATGAGAGGCCTTGGTTAATTGACCATTGATTATAGGGAGGATAGGTAAATGGTCCTTTAGCACCTGTCAAAATTCACCTTGGTTATTTTCCATTGAAATCGGTAAAGAAAAAGCATTGGCGGATTTCTAGTTGATCATCCTTTTACTAGGGTGGGATAGAGCAAAGTGTGGAGCTAAGAATTTATGGAGCAAAAAAGGAACCTTGGATCCTCAAATTTGATGGTTCAAGCACAGAGAATTCAACAGGTGTAGGGATAGTGATAATTTCCCTAACAATTAGGTCGAGTATGAAGCTTTGGTGATTGGTTTAGAGATCCTACTAGAGCTTGGGGAAAAAGATGTTCGAGTCATTGGAGATGCTCAATTGGTACTTCAACAATTAACAGGGGAGTATAAGTGCAATAGCTTGCTATTAGCACCTTACTTTACTGTGACCATTCAATTGTTACACTCCTTTGCTAATGTGGAATTTAAACACATGCAGGGAATCAAATCGGGAGTTGATGAGCTTACTCAAACCTCGAGATTGTAAAAATTGGTGAAAGAAGAATTAACCCATAAGCTCATCATGATGGAGAAGAATCACCCTTTAATTTTTGAAAGGGGTATCGACATAGACATCTTCAATAATGACGTGAATATTGTTGGAGATTGGAGAATAGAATTCAAAGAATATTTGGAGAATCTAAACAAGAGGGTTCTCCACATAACGAAGGCTCAAGCTCAGAATTTTGTTCTACTAGAAGGAGAGTTATACAATAAAGGAATTGATGGGTTATTACTCAAGTGCTTATCTTTCCCAGACAGCATGGCAGTTATGAAGCAAGTTCATGAAGGAGTTTGTGGAGCCCATCAATCTAGAGTAAAGATGTGTTGGTTAATTAGAAGACACGACTATTTTTGGCCGACCATTCTAAAAGATTACATTACATACTCCAAAGGTTGTCAACAGTGCCAAAAATATGGAAGCATACAAAGGATCCTTGTTGTTGAATTACATTCAATAGTAAAGCTATGACCATTCAGAGGATGCCGTAGGACTTGATTAGAAAGATTCATCCAGCATCATCAAGAGCATAACTTCATCCTGGTTACTCTGGAGACTATTTCACTAAAGAGGTGGAGGCAGTACCATTGAAAACATAATATAAGGATGTGATCAAGTTCGTCAAGGGCCAGTTATTCATAGGTTTGGGATTCCCCAGTCTATCCCTATTGATCAAGGAACAATGTTCATTGGGGAAGAGATGAATTACTTTGCTGCGGATTATGGGATATAGTCAGATCAACTCCTTTCTATGCCTAAGCCAATGGACAAGCAGAAGCATCTAACAAAGTGTTGATAAGGATCCTAAAGAAAATGCTAGAGAAGAATCCTAGAGACTGACATTGGATTTTATCAAAGACATTATGGGACTACATGACTTCTCAAAACGAGTTTTACAAGGGTAAGTCCTTTCTCTTTGACTTATGAACAAGATGCAGTACTCCCAATGGAAGTAGTGGTGCCTTCTCTAAGAGTTTCCAAGAAAAATGGCCTTACTCTTCAAGAGTACAGTGAGGCCATGATGATGGAACTCGAATCGATGGTGTGAGAAAAGCCACAAACCTTGACTATATGTTGATTGAAAATAAAGTGGCTATTTACATGAAATTAAAAAATTTGGGTAAGGAGAACTTGTTTGGAAGATTATACTTCTAGTTGGTTCCAAAGACAAGGAATTGGGCAAATGGTCTCCACAGGAGGGGATCTTTCAAGGTGTATCAAACTACTACACCGGAAGCATAAGGCGATTGCAAACCTCTGAGGAGAGCCACATAAGAGGTTCATCGATGGAAAACTTTGAAGAAGTATTTCATATGGGAAATTTTAAAAACATCCCAAAATTAGGCTGATT
>JAEQBH010007866.1:0-136779 GCA_016808115.1 Tetrastigma voinierianum | reverse complement strand
CCATGTCTACTTTGCTCGGCCTTCAATTCTCGCGACCTCGAAATTGTGTTCGACATCATATCTTGTTCTTCATTAATTTATGGTTGCGACTTGGAGTTCACATTTGCGACACAGCATTACGCGCTTGATTGCCCTTATGCAGCGGCCCGGAGTTTTGTCAGTTCGCGACGATGCTGATTCTTCATCAGCATCGGCGTCGCCTATGAGTCCCTTTCTTCCTCGTGCATTTCTCCTGTTGCAACATCATTGACCCGGTCGTGTCATTCACCTTTCAGCCGTTTGCAACATTTTAAGCACAATATCCTCTTCTTTCTTGAATTTCTTCTTTGCCTGCTTGATTTGGTGAGATTATTCAACATTTTGCCTCATCAGTCTTTTTTAGATAGAAATCAATCGGAAAAATGGGTGAAAATGGATGACACAAGCTCATCAAACTCCCCAACTTTCTTAGAATTTTGCTTGTCTCCGACAAAGAAAAGAAAGATTTGTTGTCCTCGAACAAAAGGACACATTTTTGCATATTGTTTTTACAATTGCAAACAATTTAATTGAAAGACTAGAATTGCATTATTTTACGTATATCAGCTTCAAGTCGGATAAAGGCTTAATCCTACTCAATCCGATTATTACAAAACTAAATTGTTGAATTTGTTTTATAAACGGTATAGTCGGTTGATCTGGCTTTGAGAAAAGTAGGTTGGTCTTCTTCCTCTTTTCCTTAGTAATTGATTAACCCTGCGAGGTCCTTCACGGTTTTGATCCTTTCAAGATTTTCCAAATTCCATATGCTTGTTGTTCATATTGATCTCCACTAATGTAGGTAATTCCAACCTTCAAGATCAATCACGTCTTTTAGGTTTGTAATGTCAGGCTTAGGTCTTTGGTGGGATGGATGGAACTTTTTAGGTTAAGGTTACCCAAACCCTTTCTCCTTTCTTACTTAACTGATGCCCTTCTTTTCCTTGCAATTTCTTTAATTGATTCCCCCAAACTTCATCTTTGGGGTATCTTCTTGATTTCTTTTGTTTAAAATTGTTCCTTCCCATTTCTCATTTTGTACTTCCTGCCCCATTGGAACTTTTTCCTACGTCACCATTCGAGAATAGTGCAATGTTACGTCTTTTAGGCTTTCTAACACTCTTAGCGAACTTTGGGTTAGTAGCGCCCATACCGATTGGTATTAGGGTACTGGGTGTTGAAACACCCCTAAGAACTCTAGTGTTCAAGGGGATTAGGCCTGAGACAAAACTTCTTCCTTTAAGCTTTCAATGCATTGCCTCTTCTGCTTTAGATCTTTCTCTCTTCACTCCTTTCTATATTTTCTCCTTTAGTTCCCAAAAAAAAATATACTCCCCCAAACTTTATCTCTTCCTCCTTCTTTGAATTTTGGGTAATAAGAGGCTCTTTACTGGAGGATTAATTATCTAGGATGGCTTGGGATTTCCAATGGCTTGTTTTGAAGATAAGGATTGTTTTGGCTCGGAGTCGGGAACTAAGTGTATGCGAAACATATAAATAAGGGTGGCTAGAGAATGGCTCAAGCGCGAGGATAGCTGCATCATTCTTGTTAGTTATATCACCTAGGATTTTGCCTTGATCAACTAATCTAACAAGTTCTAAATTCGGTTGGTCTTGTGACTAACCCTAATGATGTCCTTGACTCCTTGGTTGATGAGGAGTTATATGATTTGAGGTTCACCGGGTTCTTTGGAACTCTTTATTTTATACTACAAACTCAAAATATATTTGCTCCTTCAATTGTATGACTTTTTTCTTGGACTCATCAGCTAGAATTCAAGTCGATTATACGATTTGTGTTTCAATTCAATTATATGTCATTACGCATGATACGCAATTATTTGTATTTGACTTATCTTAGTCGAACTACTTTAACTAGCTCGGATTATGATATATCGGCATTTTCATTCTGAGCTAAATCCTATTGTTCTTAACAATTAAAGCAAAAGTAACAACGATCTAACTTCAAACAACATCAAACAAATTTTCTTATTTTATTCGTAGGTTGTATCTGAAAGTTGAGAATAATAGAAGTGGAAGTAAGGAAGAGATGGATAAATCAATGGGAATGTCTATTTTTTTCTTTTAGGGGAGGAAGGCGAATGTTGGGAGGATCCCGGATCAAGGGTAGCCAAATTAGGAAGGTGACTTCATTGATTCTCTTCTTAACTGCTTGTCATTCTCCCTCTGTCACATTCTTGAGGATCGGTCGTTAGTCGAGATCAACCTTTTGTTCGAGGATCATCTTGTATCTTTTCCCCGATGTATTTTATCATGTTCTCCATTTCAGTCATGACTTCTAAAAATTTGGAAAGATTATTGTTGATCAAATCCAAATTTTCTAGCCAGACTTTTCTTTTGAAGGCATCTTTGTCATCAAGATCTTTATCTCTTTCCTTCATCCTCTTCTCGAAGTCCTTGAACATTGACATGTAGAGGAATTTGAAACCCTTGATCTGCTCCATAGTTTTGCTACGATCTGAGTCCCTTTTCTTTATGATTGTTAGGAGTTGAATCACGATCCTCATGATTGTTGTAAAATGACTCATGGCTCAGCTGCAACTTCTTCAATAGATCATGATCTCTTTCCCTCCATTTCTTCTTGAATTTTTCCTCTTGATGCTCAAGGGATCTCAGCAAGTCTACTCTTCCATACATTTCATTTCTTCTTCCCATTGTTGAATCTCTTCTTTTCAATGCACTTCATATACTTCCTCTCTGAATTTTTGTTGGATGCTCCGTTCCCTTTCTCTTTCTTCCATTCTCTTACGAAGATGGGCCAGGCATCTCCGTTATTTGATTATTCCCTTAGGCTCCTAGAGCTTTCACCGGGTTCTGAAATCTCTGTTCTGATGGGGAGGGCGGCCAATGGGAGTTGAAATTTATAGGGCTTCTATCATCTTGTTCTCTATCCTCTGCAAACATAAAAGGTGTTTCCCTTACGGATGTGTACGGATCTTCTTCTTCTTTGCTCTGCAACCAGGAAGGGTGTCCCTCTTCTTAATCTTGCATTTCTCATTTTCTTCTCTTGAATCTGCTTCTATTATAACCTTTTATTTTGATTCCTAGGCCTGCTTACTCCCGTCGAGTTAGTGGAGTGAAACCTTGAGGCGCTCTTCTTAACTTCTTCCCAAGTTCATTCACACCGACCTGAACGTAGCCTTGTGATAGTTCTTGGGTGAGGATCAAACCCTTTACTCCCTTCATGGTATCTCATTATTGGGTTTTCAATGGCCTCGACTTATTAAGCTTGTACCCCTTCGACATGGCATGAGAATGATTGCTTCTTGTTCACGTGCCGTGCGGACATGCTTAATTGAACCATATGAGGCAATAAACCATACCTTGCCTCTTACAGCCGAGAATCTCCCTGTTTATGGTCTTTGCTCTCCTTCCTTGACCCCATTTCACTTCACGAGTCACATCAACTTTCTTGCAAATCTTCTCACCGGTTAGGGTTGTCTACTATCTTCTTGTATTTGGATCCATGCTTACGGCCTTCCATTAGTACATTTCATTGATGGTTTCGCTCCATCCCGGCTGGCGCGAGCTCCTCCCGACATAAACGGAGTTATCCTTTCTCCCCACCAGGTTGAAGTAGAATTCTCGAACTACTGCTGCGCATCCAGACTTTTGATGCTTGCAGAAGTTTCCCCAACCTCTTTGTTCTATTAGTTCCTTGAAAGGGGATATGGGTTTGCTGAAACCTCTTTCTCCGACAAACCCCTTACTAGCATAGTACTTCTTCCAGATGGAGAAAGCTTCTTCTGATACGAATTCGTCTTCCTCTCCTTCTTGCTGCTTGTCTTTTCCCCTTTTTCTACATTCTTGGAAGCGGTTGAACTTACGGTTGTTAGACGGTAGGTTCTCCCTTGTTGGTTCCTGACGAACTTCCGCCCGGTGGAGTATACTCTTCCATGATTCGCTGATTTTGGATGAGGTTGAAGTTCGTATTTGAAATGTGAGCGGTTTTAGGAAGAATTTTGGATCTAGGGTTTGCAAGAATTGAAAAAAACTAAGAGTAGGCAAAGATGAAGAGTTGTATTTGCTTCAAGGAAGGAGATGGTGGTGGAGGAAGTTTCTCGATAATTACGTTTAATCATTATTGTGGAATCTTTATTACTTCATTTATTTAAACATGTGACTTAAATTCAGACCGCAATTGTGTCTTTGTCATTAAATTTAGAGCCAAATTTAAAAGTTGCCAGTGGCAACACACTTTCTCTTATGTCATAACAATGTTGTTTGTCACGACATAAGTAAGTTTGTGGGAGGACAATTTATCATCAGTTACGACATCTAGCATTTTACCCCATTTGGTGGTAAATAATTTCATGACATAGTTGAGTTGTCGCGACCTCCAATTCTGTGTGACATGGCTTTTGGTCGCGACACATTGCCCTTGTTCTTCCTTTGAGTACTTGCAGTTGCGACCATGATTTTGTCGCGACATAAAATCTAAGTGTGACTTGATGCGCACTTGCCTAAATTTGATGATCGAAGGCTTTTCCTCCTTATTAATTTGCACATTCTTAGCATCCATTAAATCATTCCTGACAATTGAGCATGTATTCTATTCAATTTTCTGAGAATTTATGTAGGGAGAAGAGTACTCCTTTTTCAAGTCATTCTTTCACGTGAAGTGCTGGGCGTGCAGGTTTGTTCCTTCTCACAGTCATTCGATTACTTGCCGGCATGCGTAACAATTTCAAAAATGATTAAATTGATCAAATACTAACCTAGCAATTCCTAACAAATCATGACTAGAACTAAAAAAGAAATTCAAAAAGAGTAATTAAAAAAAAATAAATTCAAAGTCTATATAAAGAAGCAAAAATCTATATGGGTTGCCTCCCATGAGGTACGCTCTTGTTTAGTCCTTAGTTGGACCATTGTTTTAACATTCTCTCTCGATTCACCGGTTGGAGTTCTTGCTTTTCTTTCTCATCTTGAGATAGTCTTGATCTTTGACCATTAACCTTGAATTCTTCCCCGACATGAGTCCACGAATTATTCTTGTTCCAAAGGTAGTATGACACCACTTTAATATATAGTCCCTCCATTTGATTTCAACTTCTGAAATAATCTTATTTTGGGTTAAATAGCGAGAACTTGATCCACACTCACGAACTCTTTCCTCATAATCCTTTGATCATACCATTTCTTTGTCTTGTCCTTGTATGTTCTAGCATTATCATAGACCGTTTCTCAATTCTTCTAGTTCATTAATTGGAATCTCTCTTCCTTTTTGCAATTTGGAATGAAGTTCGGCTTCTTGATGGCCCACATGACTTTGTATTCCGAGTTCAAGAGGGAGAGTGACATGGACTGCCAAAGACCACTACGTATGGGGACATCGATGGGAGTTTTGAATGTGGATCACGTAAGCCCAAAGTGCATCATCAAGTTTGGAAGACCAATCCTTCTGCTTGAACTTCACCGGTCTTTTCCGGGATCCTTTTAATCTCCACTGACCAGAATTTACGCGTCCATTAGTCTGGGGGTGATACACTAGGCTCATTATATGTTTGATCCCATACCTACTCATAAGCTTTGCAAATATTTTGTTTGCAAAGTGGCTTCCCCCGTCACTAATGATAGTCTTGGGTGTTCCGAATCTGCTCAAAATGTTCTTTTGCAAGAAACTCACAACTGTGTTAGCGTCATTCCTTGGACAAGCTATTGCTACCATTTGGAAACATAATCCCTTTGCTAGCGGTATATACAAGTTTCCAAATGATGGTGGGAAGGGTCTCATAAATCTATCCCCCCATACATCAAAATTTTTACTTGATATGCCCACAGTAAGGAAGAACATTTCATTCTAGCTGTGATATTTCCAATCTTTTCATCTATCATAATTTGACCCATTCGGCCACGATCTCTTGAAGATAGTGGGCCAATAAAAATCGATTGGAGTATCTTGTGAGGTACATTGCTCTCAGGAAAAAATGTCCCCATATGGTGATGCATGGCATTCATTCAAAATTTTTGTGTTCACTCTACGGCACACATCTTCTTATAATCATATCGTACCTACTAAATAGCAATGGTTCATCGGATGTAATACCTGTATCGATTACGAACTTTCTTTTACATTTGGTATTTGAATTAGAATACTACTCCCTGAAGCCAAGTAATTCACGATATTAGCATACCATGGGAGTTGAAATGACAATTTAAACAGTTGCTCATCTGGAAAGTTCTCTGTTAATTCTGCCTCCTCCTCTTCTGCTTTGTTTCTTTCTACTCTGGACAAGTGATCAGCTATCACATTGTCACAACCCTTCTTATCTTTAATTACCAGATCAAACTCTTGTAGTAACAACACCACGCCACTCCGGTCTTGGTTTGGCTTACTTTTCGACATCGGATATTTGATTCTTTGCATGGTCGGTGTGAGCGATAATGGGATCCCCAAAATGCGTAACGTTTCTTACAAACGAAACTATGGCTAGCATCTCCTTCATTAGTTGAATAGTTTTCTTGGGCTTCGTGAAGGTTACGCTAGCATAGTATGGCTCACAAATATCTTCTCTTTCTTTGCCCCAATCTGACTCCCATTGCGAAATCGCGGCATCACATTATTTGAATCCACGATCCATTCTGGTGCAGCCATGGCAGTGCTTGAATAATCGATCTTGATTTCTTCAAAGGCGCCTTGCGGGGAGTCATCAAACTAAACTTTGTGTCTTTCTCGATGTCTGCGCCAATGGTGCGGCTATTTTTGAAGTCTTTGATGAATCTCCTATAGAATCCGGCTTATGCCCGAAACTCTTATCCCTTTTCTTTGTTGTGGGTGTGGTGCAAGAGTCTTGATAATCAAAACCTTTGATTGGTCACTTCTAGTCGTAACGAAATTTTATGACCAAGAGCAATACCTTATGTTACCGTGAAATAGCTTTCCCGATTTAAAAGGCTAATTTGTTGTCCTTGCATCTTTGAAACCTTTGTTTCGATTGTTTAGACAATGCTCAACTGAATCCATATCTTTGTGAAGTCATCATAAAAATCTCCATGACCTCTCAAGCCCAAATAGAGAACATGGACATCATGCACCTACGAAAAGTAGCGGGAGCATTGCCTGACCGATGCCGTCCTTACGAGGCAAAGGTACCATGGGGCATGTGAGATGTAGTTTTCTCCACAGTCCTCATGTGCAATGGCAATCCCAGTTATAAGCCGGAATACCCATCCGAGGAAACAAAAATAGTAATCTGCTAGCACATCCTGACATTTGATCAATGAAAGGCGATGGGAAATGATCTTTCTGATTCTTGTGTTCGGCTCCCGATGCCATTTATACTCTCTCCAAATCCCTGTCACCGTTCTTGTTGGAATTAACTCATTTTTCATTTCGGATCACGGTGAACCCACCTTTCTTGCAGGAACCACATGGAGTACAGGCTAACCGGGTATGCGAGATTGCATATATAAAACCCCGGCATTGACCATTTAGGCGCTTCCTTCCGACTACTTCTTTCATGTCTGGGTTCAGTCTTCTTTGATGTTCAACATATGGTTTTGCATTTTCCTCCAGCAGTATTTTGTGCATGCATATTAACGAACTGATACCCTTTAATTCATCTATGGACCAGGCAATGCTCGATAATTCTTCAAAATTTTAAATGGCTTACGCTCTCGGCATCATTGAGTCCCGCAGAACAATCAGCAGCTTACTCCTTGGTAGCTCCAAATAAGCATATTTCGAGATGACTTAGCAGCTCTTTAAAGTATACTGCTAGTCTCTTGATAAAATTCCTTCTCTTCATTATTATCTCCATTAGCTACGCTCTTGTTTTTGTTTAAGACTCGAAACCTTTTAGTAGAGTACAAGCGATGTGCGGAAAATCCAAGTGCTTACTTCAAGATTCTGGAAATTCATCTCATTTTCATTGATAGGAAGTTTGAGCATACAATCATAATAACAATCGAGTTGTTAAGATAGACATCATCTACTAACCTTAATCTTCCCTATCGTGTCTAAATTCTTCAAACTTTGGGCCAGTTGAGAAATTCATTTATAACTTCTCAACCACGGTGATGAGAACTCCTTTACGCATATCTATTCGCGACTCAGGTTGCTAGGAATGGCCCTTCCTAGCGAGAGGACTTGTGAATCTTCTTGATGTCAGGGATGATGAGAGATTGACGGGAAAAATGAATTTCCCCACCTTCCTGAGTACGTCTTCAATAGCTCCTTCGAAGGTTTCGTATTGTTCTATCTTGCTATTTGAAGTAGGTAGTGGGAGTAAGCTCCCAGAACTTAGTTTCCTTACATGAGATAATGGCATTAAGTTATTGCTTGCCTTAAGATCACAAGAGCTTTTTGAATTTCAAATCCTCTAATGGTGCAAGGAATGGTGAAACTTCCTGGGTCTTTCATCTTCTCTGGTAAATTCTTCTTTATCACTACACTGCAAGTGGCAGTCAGATTCAATACTCCTTCCTCTGCAATTCGTCTCTTCTTGCTTAACAGTTCTTTCAAGAATTTAGCATAAAGTGGCATTTGAGTTACCACTTTTGTGAATGGCATGCTTATCTCCAGCTTCTGGAAAGTTTTAAAAACTTTTGTGATCTGCTCCTCTATCCTCGACTTTTGCAGTCTCTGCGGGAATGGAACTGCAGGCATAGAGTTCTGGCCTTTTTTCTTGCTTCTTTCTTCTTCTTGTTGCTGCTCCTTCTTCCTTTCTTTCTCCAGTGACTCAACATTTTCTAGGCTTCCTTCTCCCTTGTTGCCTTCATCTTTCTCTGACTTTTCCTTTTCCACAATTCTTTCCACTTCTTATTTACCTTGCCATGCAATCTTTTGGATTTTTCTTCGTGTCACTGGGAAAAGCATCTTTAATTTGATTCTGCGAGGTCGGGGCCGGTTACTTACTATTGTGTCTCAGGTTCTTAAGAGAGAGGCATTGGTGGTCGTCTGAAAATTTTGGTGGTATTTGGAAGCTTCGATTCTATGAGCTTTGTTCATGGAGAGTTCAACGGCTCTATTTTCCTCCATGAACTACATCATCTGGTTTTCAAAGGTCGACCTTTTAACCACGATATTCATTTTACGCCCTCTCCACATTTGCTCTCTTTAGGTGTAGTGGAGCATACCCCTGAAATTTTACTTATGTCTTGGGACGTGTTGTGCTCCTCCACCGTAAGAAATTCTCCTTGGTTCCTTAATCTTTAGGGTATAATGGGTTGGCGAGTTGGGGAGTTAGGCTTGAAATGATATGCTCTCTGCTGGTTCAAATAGTTGCTTCTCACTTGCATAGGAAACCTCTTGATACGCCCCTCGGCATTATTCCTCCTTCCTTCTCTCCCCTTTGCTCCTATCTCATTTGCGAGTGCATTCTTTTATCAATGATGCGTGATACCATCGATAACAACCTCATGCGAACATCTTGTTCAACTCAATCATTCCATTTCCTTTAGCTCCATTTCTTTGCTCACGAGTTCGGAAGGAGAGGTCTCATGTTGCACCTGGCAAGATCTGAATCGATTGTCTTGCTTCTTAACTCTTCTTCTTTTGAATCTTTCATATGGTGCATCTGATATACTTTTTGAGGTATAATTCATGAGTGGTAGAAGATGTCCATTTTGAGTCTTCAAGTCTATCCGTGCATGGGACATCTCTTCATGACCTCTTGTATCTCTCCCCAGCGTGTGCAGACTCTCATCTTCCCCTTGTTTGAAAGTAATGTTTCCCCTCTTCGTTGAGAGAAGTGAGGATGGAGAGGAAAGAATCTTGCTCAGTAAGCTTCATCGGCTCTTCCATGTATTAACGGTCCATATGGTAGTGAGTGCTTGACAGTAACCACGGTCTCGCACCATTCAATTTGGCTGTATTGGCCATTCTCGAAGCCGTCCAGTGTTCGTTGGGATCTTTAGAGGGTGACATGGGTGGTTACGTTGAACCATGGTGATCGGTAGCAGGCTCAAAATTATTAGCATCTGTCGCTAGTTGTCTCGGCTGCGAGTATTCGTCTTGGATCCTTGGTCTCAGGAAGTCATCAATAGTGTCATCTTAGGTGTCTGCTGCAGTTCACACAGTTGTTCCGGTCAATCTTTCATCTGCCATCTCTGCTATTTTTGCACTGTAACCTTTGCCAGTCCTCCCAAGTGTTCTTCGATCTCGGTGTCTATTAGCCTTGATTCAGCTCCTACTTCCTATTGCATGGAATTAACTCGAAATTATAATATACTTGAGATCAAATGGAGTCAGTGATACCAAAAATTGTATTTAACATGAAAAGCTCTACAAAAATTTCAGTAGCTTGCTAAACTACTGCTGTTGAATCATATTTTTGCAAAATTTCTATTTTCTTTTTATAAATTATGTCCAAACTAGTATTTACGCTTTTTAGTGCGAATGATTCACCAAATTCTTTAGATCGACAGCGGCGCCAAAAACTTGTTCTACTCTTGTTGATGGACCAAAATACCTATACAAATTTATAAGCGTTATTACCCGAGTTTATTATTTTAATCCCGGCAATAATGCCGCGACTTGTTTTGTTGTGATTCTCATCTATTGTCTTGATTAAAGCGGTTTCCTTAAGGTAAATCAATTTCTTTACGGTTTGATCGGGATGCTGCAAGTGTAGTCGAACAAGTAGTAAATTGGATTTAAGTCACTATATCGATCCACAAGAGATCTCGAGGAATTCTCGATCAACTACCGACTACTCCAGACTACATCTTATTTGGTTTGATAGGAAATTTGAAATATTCTTAGCAAACCTTAAAATTAATAAAAACTAAGTAAAGTGACTTAATAACAAATGAAGTAAAAATGAAAATCTAAAATAACAAATTAAGACTATCTATTAAAGGGAGCATTGAAAATACTGCTATTGTGAACAATCAATTCAGAACTGACTCGCTTTGCTTCATGAACCCTTGATTTAAGAGCACATCCCGGGAATAAGGTAGTGAAGTTGGATCTCTCCTTACTGCACTTTTCATCATCTAATCTTCCCTGATTCTTTCGAAGACAGAGGATTAGATAACTACTTTTAATCAGGGTTGCCTTGTTCAGGATATTTTTCTTTTTCAATACTTCGTACAGAACATGGGCGTAAACCTTAAGCTCCTAAGACATAAGCACTTAGCATGGGTTTCAACTTCTTTGGTTTCTCTTCACTCAAAAATTGGAACGGTTTCGTCCTTTCCTTGATTAGATCCTTGCCTTACGGGATTGGACTTCTTTGTTGGTCGAGTGAACTCTGCTTGTTTAAATGGATAAGTCATTCAAGCTCATTCTCGATTTCAAGTGAGAAAGGATTTATCGATTTAAATTCCACCGAGCTTCATTAGATCACCATTATCGGTCGCATACCTTTGAAATTGTTCATCACTCTCGAGTGCCTTCTGTGTCACTCAAGGGCCTCCTGGAAATCAGTGTGAGAACTGATCTGTATGGGTATAAGGCGCTTACATTGGGATCAATTACGAATACTCAAAAACCGACAAGTAGATTTACAAGCGATAATTTCAATAGCTTCTAATAAATTTATGCGGAAAAGATAATTTCTGACAACAGAGTCTATTCAATGGAAACTGGGTTTCTAAATCATAGGTCGCCCCCTATAATAGCTTCTTGATCAAGAAAACCACGATGTCGAGCTGAAATCAATTCCAAAATTTGTCTGGAATTAAGACAATCCAGGTAGTAATTTGAAAGAAATAGAATTCTGCATTCAGCTTCTACTTTAACAGCTAACGTCCAGATCCAAATTTGAACGAAATAACAAACTAATCTAAAATAAAAACAAACAAAGAAAAGAAAATTAAAATACAAGAACCTTGACTACCAGATCTCTCTTTTTAAGCCGCGGAAATTTGCTTTCCTTGATGGCAATTTGCGTATTTATAGGGATTACGAAGTTGGGCCCTAGCCTTGATGCACCTCCTTGTAGTTCGGATTAAGCGGCCCGTTTGGTTGTTAATGCCAGCGACCTCGATTCTTTGTCGCGACCTGGAGTTCAATACCATTCGTCGCGGGCTTTTATTTGGTGGCGACTTGCCTTTAGCATCCTGGATGCGATGTCCACGACCAGCGAATGACGCCATGACCTTAGTTCTTTGCAGCTGATGTCGTGACCCGCTGAATGGCGTCGCGACCTTGGGTCTTGCAGCGATGCCGGCGACCCTTTGAATGACTCCCGTGACCAAATTCTTTGCAATTGATGTCGACCGGGCCAGCGTCGACCTTAGTTCTTTGCAACTGATGTCGCGACCACTGAATGACGTCGCGACCTTATGTTCAGTCTCTTGAAAATCTTATGTCGACTTCTGGCCGGTGTCCCGCGACCTCCGCCATCTCTTTACTCGGCCTTGATTACGCGCGACCTCGAAATTGTGTTGCGACGCTTCCCATATGCTGTTCTTCATTAATTTATGGTTGCGACTTGGAGTTTACATTTGCGACCTGCTCGTTACGCGCCGATTGCCCTTATGTATCGGCCCGGAGTTTTAATAGTTGCGACCTTGATGTGATTCTTCATCACCTTGTCAGGCGTCGCTACAACAAGTCCTTTCTTCCTCGTGCATTTCTCCTGTTGCAACATCATTGTTGGTTGTGTCATTCTGCTTTCGGTAATTTTTTTGTCCTTTTCTTGCAATATCCTCTTTCCTCTTGAATTTCTTTGCATAGAGTTTAATTGAGATTATTCAACATTTACGCATACATCCAGTCTTTTTAGATGAGAAATCAATCGAGAAAAATGGCGAAAATGGATGACTTTTAAGCTCATCAACTGACCCCGAATGCACACTTTGTAAGGTTGAGTTTCATGCCATACGCCCTAGGAGCTCAAATGCCTGTTGCAAATGCGTAGTGTGATCCAAGCGCTCCTTAGACTTTACTAACATATCATCGATATATACTTCCATAGTTTTTCTGAGCAGCGGTCGAAACATCTTAGTTACCAGTCTCTAGTAGGTGGCTCCGGCATTCTTTAACCCGAATGGAATTACCTTGTAGCAAAAGAGCTCGTGTGAGGTGATAAAAGATGTTTTCTCTGCATCAGGCGGGTGCATAAGGATACGATATACCGAAAATGCATCTGACTAGTCTGACATGCCATGCTCGTGATCGTCAACGATCGATCTATGTGAGGTAAGGAAAGGCATCACGGACATCGTCATTAAGATCCATATAATCTATGCATACTCTCTACTTGCCCTCTTTCTTAGGAACTACCACCACATTGGCAAGCCATTCCGGGTATTTGACCTCTCTAATAAACCCAACTTTCAGAAGATTATCCACCTCGGCCTGGATGACTTGATGGTAGTCTAGGTGGGAGCGCCTTACTCTTTGCCTGGTAGGTCTAGAAAATGAGACAGCATTTAGCTTGTGGGAAGCATGCACAGGGTTTATTCCTATCATATCCGAATGGGTCCAGGCGAATACCGGCGTTAGCTTGTAGTATTTGCTACAATCGTGCCCTTTCCTCTCCGGACAGAAGGGAACTAACATAAGTGAACTTCAGGAGCCGCTATAATTATGGACTCCAGGGATCTACTACCCAGCTAATCCCCATCTTCCCACAGTGACCGAGGTGCGATGCATGATTGCTATTCTAAGGAGGTTGTTCGGGTGGTGAGTTGTTGAAGTTTCACCTTTTTCACGCTCCTGCCGCGTGGCGATATGCGGCTGCGGTGGTGGCTACGGAGGTCGACTTGCCGGATGCAGTCAAATAACTGATAGTTTGGTGGTAGGTTAAGGGGACTACTTTCATAGGGTGTAACCAAGCCCGACCCAAGATAGCATTGTACGATCTCAAATCCTTAACCACTAAAAACAATACTTGTTGTGTTCTGGAAATGCTGCCTTGACCCGAAAGAACAATATTGCCGCAGTGATCGATTAATGGTGGCCCCGTTGAACAGTGAATTACGCTAGCGGTGAGATGGTCAAGTAGGACTTTCATCTGCTGGAAGGTTGGTAGGTGCAACAAATCAAAAGCGATCTTGCCGGGATCCATGAGGATTTCTGTGCACATTAAAATTGGTAATGCACAAACTAAGTACAAGTGCATCTGTGAGAGTGATGACCACAATTCGGGTTTATAGGTTGAAAGGATATGGGACGTCAATAGAAATTTGAATGCTAGCAACGTCGCTCTACGGGTGCGATGGTGTTTATCAGGACTTGCTGTGAGGTAGCCGCGGAGCATTTTTCTCTCGAGTCTTTTGAATTTGGTATTAGTCATCATTGAAGCACTCAATATAAAGTTGATGGTAGGTCGGGGTTCAAATGGGTGTTGCTTTAGCAATTGCTGTCGAGCTGCGAGGCGGGTTACATTTCATGGTCGGCTCTCGAATGTACCTTCTGAGGTGCCCCGCCCGGATCAAATTTTCTACCAGGAACTTTAGGCTTTGGCATCGGTTGGTTTCATGGCCGTGGTCCCTGTGGTAATCGCACCTCAAGGATCGATTGTGTTGATCCGGATTCGCCCTCATTGGTGGGGGCCATTTAAAATCGGGGTGATCTCGGATGAGAGGTAGGAGTTGGTCATAAGAGATGTTGAGAGGGGTGAATTGGGGAGGCTCCCTCCTTTTTTCTGACTGTTCTTGGGAGATCTTTTGATTCTTGTTTTGGCTTCCTTTCTGTTAGGGTTGGCCCTTTGGGCTGGCTTCTTTGATACGAGCAATTATCATTATTATGCAGGAAGCGGCGGATATTATCCTCCCGATGTGGAATACTTGTACGCGCCCGATCTGAGTTCTTCCATTGTTGCAGGCAGATCCAGGGATAGAGACTGAAAGAAAGGGGTAGTTGACCCGAAGCTTCTTCGGAAGTTCTGCAGGACCACGTCCATGCTGTAAATATCAATTTGTTGGACGGCTTGTCCAAATCTTCGGGAGAAATCCCGGATAGATTCATTTTCCCGCTTAAGGATGGCCTAGAGTGAACTGATGTTTCATTTTGTCGAATCGAACATAAGTATTGGGAAATTAACGCTACCCACAGTTCTTTGAATGAGTTTATAGATCCTCTCAAGAGTTTGTGGAACCGGAATGACCCAGGCCCCTTCGGTGGCAGGGAATACTGCAAGAGGCGAGTCATTCCTGCGCTAAGAATCATTTGTTTGGTTAAATGCCAGCATATATGGTCGTATGGGTCAATAGAGCCATCCTACATAGAAAATGGTGGCATAACAAAGCCGCGGGGTGGGGGCCTGGGTGGGGGCTCGTAACTTAAAATATGTGGGCTGGGACAGGGACATCATATCCTGCAGCCCTCTCGGACGGCCCCAGAGGGGAAAAAGGAAACGAGAGTCTGAGGTGAGGCGCGAATGTGATGCATGGGCGGCGAGGAGCCATACCCTTTGGCGGATAGGCACATGATCGAGATTGATTCAGAATGGCATGCATCTCCTATTAGCCTCTTAGGTACCCGACCCCGAGCGTAGCGCCACTATGATTAATTTGGATTATTTGCGGGGGCCTCTTTTGGTCGGCGCTGCTTTGTTCTAGGGTGGTGAGCAATCAAGGAGTGGAGAGCTGCCATAAGATAATTCATTGTCTACTGGGGGATCACTTTCTCCCATGAGGATGGGCTCTTTGCTATTTGATTTGAGGTCGGTCGCCGAGATGGATAAGCCCTCGCGAGTTTTCACCCCGGTTAGTGCTGGAAGCCCGGGTTCGCGGCGTTCATTCTCCTCTGTGGCCCGGTTCGCGTGCTCGCTTAATTGACCATCTGTTGGCTGTTCTCTTCTTTGCCTCTATCTCTTAGGCGCCCAGTAGCGATCTTTGATAGGGCTGGTTCGCTAGGTTGTTAGACACGGCGATAAACTCTGACGGTTCAGTGGAATGATCGGGAACTGCAGCTTCGGGAATGGAATCCTTGGGATTAGGTGTACCCAAGCTCTCGCGTATCGCCTATGAGATTTATTGCTTAGGGTTTCCCACAGGCCCGAATCAATTGTGTCCCACGAACTGCAAATCCTTTGAATCGTCGAGAAGCATGAACTGGCTAGAATGCCTACAAAACAAACGAGAAAGACGATTGGTGTGCCGCGCCTCTCAGATGCTTAAGTTAGATTCATTAACTTTGAAGGTAAGCGTAATTTATTTTAGTATAGAATCTCACCTTTTCTTGTATTTACTTCTTTCTTTTATCCAGAAGAGAGACGATCCTATTTCCATGGAGAGAGTAGATGATCTCCTTCCAGCGAAGGAAGGTGGCGCTTTTCTCGATGTGTTATGACATATTTCTTCGCACCAAGAATCGCCGTCGTTCGGCATTTTCTGCCCCAAGGAATGTTTGACCACCCTCAAGGTGGTTATGCGTGCGACTTATAATCATTCAAGTTCAGAGAGGTCATCCGGATATCTTTTTAAAGATGATAACCCGGCCTTGGTATATCTAGATGGTATATCTTTAGTTGGGGATGTATGTTTGGACTAACTTGTAAATGAAGCGATTTGGGCCCGTGGGTGCTGAATTATCGTCACATCAGTCCTCGGTTGACGCGGGGAGCTGGTAGCGGGAGTAGTTGGGCTGGCCATGGTACCATAAGGGCTAATTCACCTGCTAATCTCTTTTCTTTTAATTCATGCTTGCTGTTTGGCTCAAATCCTTGGAAGCGCATAGCAACGGTCTCCTCTCTTACTCTCTCAACCGTGCCCTAGTTCTCTATGTGAAAATATGCCCAAATGAGAAATGTTATTCAAAGACCAATTTTTGGTCTTTAACTCAAAACCTTCACTATGCCTTGTTTAGCTAGCACATTATTTCCTCATTTCTTATTTTTGCATTTTAATCATTATTTTCTCTTTCATTTGCTATTCAACTTATTACCCTTCTTTCATTTTGGTACATACACTTCTCATTTATGACCATTGGGTACTCATTTTGACATTTGACCAATTTAACCTTAATTCTTTTATAATTTTCGGGTTTTATTATTTTTTTGTTCTTTAACAATATAAATTCCGGAAAAATATAATTTAACTTATTTTATACCCTAAATATGTTATAAAACTGTTAGGATATTTTAAGTGTTACGGGGAACCTACATATTTCGATTAAGTTTGATCTTATGAGTCATTCCAGTTTGAAACACTTTAGCTTCTAACATTCGTTTATATTTTGTATGTGCAAATGTGAATGATAAAAATCACTACAACATATACTTTTTTGAAAGGATGATTATGATGAGTTATCTATCATAATAATTTTAATTTCTTATTGATAGTTTAAAATGTTATACAAATATTATATAAACATTTTGGTTTTATCAAAGAGACAAATGTTAAATAATCATCATACAAACAAATATTAAATTAAATTATTTTTTAATACATTAAGATGTTAAGATGTTGATTTTTAGCATATAAAAAACAAACAATTTATTACCTAATAAAAATAAAATATTAAAAACAAGCAACTTAATGCTTAGAATTATTAAGTACCATTTATTATTAAGTTAAACAAAAAATATATTTAGAATTAAGTAGGAAAAACAAATGTCACATTTTTCTATTAAATAAAAAAAAAACACCACCTTTAAACTAAAAATTTTAAGTAATGCTACACATAGGGTTGGGCCGTTCATGGCCTACCAACTTGGGCCCATGTTTTGACCCACAGGCACAACCATGATTTAGATCGCGTTAGAATTATGAGCTGGTCTTTTTTAAGCCCAACATGTTTTAACCCACAACCCATGATTTTTTTTCCCGTTAGTGTTATGAGCTGGGCTTGTCTAAGCCCAACAGTTTGAAAATTAAATTCATATTACATTGATTTAATGCCCCATTGTTTTATCTAACTTAATTTTAAATATAAGCTTTATTTAACTTAATAATAAATAGTGTTTATTAAGTTGTTTGATTTTTTATATCCTAAAAATCAACATCTTAATATTTCAACCTTATTAAAAAATAATTTAGCATAACTCTTATTCGTATGATGGTATTTAACTTGTTATTGTGGTAAAATGCAACTGTTTATATAATATTTGTACAATTGTGGACCTTTGTTGTTATATGTTTTTATTTAAAGAAATTAGACTCGTTTACAGTCCCTCATTTATTTTTATTTTATTTTGAAGAAAAAATTTTAAAAAATCTTAAATGTGACTCTAAGAAAAGACATGTTTTAAAAAATCGAGTCAAAGAAAGAGTCATGTTACTTATCAAGCACAATAATAAATCTTAGCACTCTCTAAGTTCTTAAAAGTCGGGTCTCTATTGATTAAATAAAGGTAGGTACAGTGGCAAGTAGTAGAACCCTCTAAACCCCTAAAGATCGGGTCTCTACTAATCAAATAAATATAAATATAACGTTTCATTGGTTAATCTAATAAGCGCCAAACAATAGAAATAAAGGAAAATTAATATTAAAATCTTAAACTGTGTGACTTTTTATTTAAATTATGAATAAAAGTTTATTTTTAAAAATATAGCATTTTCTATTAATTTTGTTTTTATATCTAATAAAACTACAGACCAATATTTCTGTATTCAGTGACACGATAAAATGACGTTGTTTGATCACCAAATTATAATTAAAATAAAAATTAAAAATATAAAAACAAAAATTCATAAAGTTGATATATTAAAAAAGAAAAATTTTTTATTCATAATTTTAAATGTAAAAAGTAAAAAAAAAAATTCAGGATTTTAATAGAATTTTTTCCTAGAAATTATAAAGATGGAAAATACAATGAGAAAAGCATGCCTGAGTCAAACAAGTTGATGTGTCCGTTTTCTTGAAAAAATAATTGGGGCATATCTAGGGGTGTTAATGAGATGAGATAACTCGCGAGCTCTTCGGCTCGTACCGATCAGCCGACTCAGTATGCTCGACTCAAGCTCAGCCGATTCGAAATGTTAGCGAGTCAGTCGACGGTAACTAATAACATTCGGCATTCGCGAGAAACTCGAAAAATATTTTGTATATAAAATTTTAAAAGTTTTTTTAAAATTTGATATATCTTTACTTTAGGGATGTCATAAATAATATATCTCTATTTTTGTATTATTAAAATCATAAATTTTCATTATCTATTTAGTTATAAATATATTTATTTTAAAAATAGTTAATTTTCTTAAAACATTTAACTGAGTTCGAGGCTCGGTCGAGTTCGAGTTTTGTGTTTCGAGTCCGATTCGAGCTTCATTTTTGGGCTCGCGAACTTTGTTTCAGTGACTCAGATTCGAGTTTTTCGAGTTAGTCGAGCAGGCTGAACTCGAACTCGTCATCATTACTTGGCCACTGGCGTATCATTGTTCATTGCCACAAAGAAAAGGAAGTATCACGTGCGTATTTGAATAGCAGGTAGAACCGATGAATAAAGTCATCAAAGTCAAAGGTAAAAGAAAGAAAATAGGAATCGTCCCCAACAAAAAAGGCCCATTTACTTATTTAAAGCATAAATTTTATTGAATCAAATTAACAATGATACATCCTATTGAAACATATAATTAAATTTATTAAAATCACTAAATAATGATGTAGCATTCAAATTAATATCTGCTATAAAGCTCGATCTAAGCATCGTTTAAAAATTCTATGATGACTATAATTAATAATATTCTATTTTTGTATCGTATTGACGATCCTGATTTGAATTGATGTTTCTTCCTGATCAAATACATTTTGTTGTTTGAATGGTCCAAAACCTATATATTTGAAAATTTTATAATGACTAGAATTCATAAGATTTTAGTGTTACAAAATACTAACGATCCTGATTTGAATTAATATGTTTTCTTGTCTAAATAATCAAAACATGGATTCACTTCCGTAACAAGTTAGCGAAATCTAATATAAACAATAGCATCATGATAAAATGGCAATGAAAGCTAGAAAAAAAAATCAAGATTTATATAAAAAAATCATTGATTGTGCGAGAAAATGAAATAAAGATTCTGAGAAGTGATTTCGAGTCAAAATATTATCGAAAATCATCGCTCCTTTACTTAAAGAAGAATTTGAAAATACTTGAGGCGAGAGAAAAAAAGAAAAAGGGTGGCTAGGGTTTTTGGGAGTTAACTTCATACTCTTAATTCTTAATTAGGATAGAAATAGTTCAACTGAAGCCCATTTAATTATTTATAATTAATAAATTCTATAGAAACACAATTATTCTTAATTTACAGGCCACAATTCTTAGCCATAGGATACCTGATTTGTCTTGATCTAGAATTGGATTGAGACCTGAAGGGGTAATCCATATCTTGACTTCGCTGTTGCTGGCGAGTTCCACGAATGAGATTTGCTTAATCAGGTTTGCAGCTTGGTTAGCTTCCCTGTTGATGTGGTCAGGGTTAAAAATGTCGTGAAATATCGACGATATTTCGAGTGTCGGGTCATCCCGACATGATTTTTGTAAATGAAAATCGTTTCTTGAAAAAATCGAAAAAAATCGTTTCCAAATTCACGATATATCATTGGTACGATATAATACGACACAAATCCGGCGAAAATATGAGGAACATAAAAAAATAAAAAAAACACCCAAATGCGATATCGGCAATATATCGGCGATATGTGCGATATATCAACGAGTTTGGTGTTTTGAGAAACTTTTTAAAAACAATATTTAAGGTGAGTGTCTCGTTATAGAGCAAATAAATAGTAGATGAAGAGATGTGAGAGAGAAAATGAAAAGTCTTTTCTTAATAATTAATATCATTTACTGTATGTATTTCTTAATAATTAATATCAATAATTATTTATAGAAAAGAGAAGAAGATCAAGAGACGATTGGAATTCTTATGTCTTCATTAATTATTTGTAGAAAAGAGAAAAAGATCAAAAGACGGTTGAAATTCTTATGTATCGTTAATTAACATAATTTAATTATTATAAAATTTTGGGGAAAACTAATACGGTAGGAGAGAAAATAAAAGGTCTTCATTTCATATACCTTCAAATTAATTTTGATATATAAATTGAATATTGATAGGGTTTAAAAATAGGCGCGCCATTCGCCAAGCCCAAGGAAAATGTAAGCTCAGTGAAACGCCCGAGCCCCTTGCCGACCCAAAGCAGGGCCAGTTTGTTCGCCCAGGGCGATAGCATGGACAATCTTAGAAAGCCCGTAGGCGTGACATTCCTTGGCCCAGGAAGAAAGGTAAGCTGATGGCATGAGCCCCTAGCACGGGTCCCAGCCGGGAGCCCCGGTTGTTAGCCCAGACGATAGCATGGAGCTTGATTTGAAAGCGTGTCGCATGTCGGAAACTAAATCTCACCGATGAGGTAGGATAATTCCCGATAACGACTTATCCTATAAATCGAGCGAATCTCACGATGGGAAATAGGATAATTCTTAATAAGCACTCCTCAATATCCCGCTTGTAATGTCAAATGCTTGATAAAGGCATAAACTACCCCATCGATAGAAGAAAGAATCCTTACCCGCGTCAAATTGGGAAAAGCGTATGCTATAAATACGGCCACGGCCGGTGAAGGTACGCGAGCGTTCGTACAGCGAGTTGATCTTTTTATACTCGACGAGGGAGGAAGCGACTTGAGCATCAGGCGGTCGCGGCGAAGCCCGCCGTCCTCTTTTCTTTCTTGTTTTTGTAGAGGGTCCGGGGTCGAGCCGGCGGACCGGCCGACGACGGTTGAGTTGACCCGGCGCTCACGACGCTCCATTGATTCCGATTGAAAAGGCATCATCGGTTAGGCGCCGTACGTAGGAGCAGCGGTTCCTTTACAAATAAAGGCGATCTCGATGGCGATGGTATCAACTTCCGGAACATAGCGGGAGCCCGCGCCCGATCCTTCGGAATGTAACCTAGTGGGGTGGATAGCCAACCTCCCGGAGGCGCATTAGAAACAGCACAAGACAATGCGGCCGACGTGGAGGCACTCGTCCTGACCAATGCTTGATAGAGAATTAGGCGACTCACGGCGGATCTGATGCCCACGGGAAGCACGACAAACCCAGGAAGGCCATAACACCATCCTGGGAGGAGGAGCCACATGTCGGCCCTCCCGAGAAACGAAGCGAATCCAGTAGAGCGGGGGGCATGGACCCCGCTAGCTAGAGAAGAGCGCGGCGAAGCAATACTCGGGGGATCGCGGGCGATGGCCGGAAGCCCCTTCGATTAAAGGATGGGAAGCGATCGCGGGAATAGAAATTTAAGAATTTATCGTGGGACTCGATACGTGAAATCGTAAAAATTTGGCGTCGGACTCTATGGACACCACAGTGCGACAAAGCGAGTCGGATTCGCGTAGGGGTGTCCAGCACCCCACTTCGGCCAAAGTTGAATGCATGGTAGAAGCATTCGATGGTGCGAAGGATCACGTCGATCATCTTAACACCTATAAGAATCAAATGGAGCTACACGAGTATCAAGACCCTGTACGGTGCAGAGCTTTCGCTATCACGCTAAAAGGCCCGGTGTTGGCTTGGTTTAATAGGCTCCCACCATAGTCAGTCTCCTCATTCAGAGAGCGCTCCATCGCGTTCGTCTCCCACTTCATTGGAGCTAGAACATGCAGGCTAGAGGTTATCACCTGTGACCATGTAAACGAGGCCAGCGGGAAGCACGAGGTCTTATGTCCAGAGGTTCAATGCCGAGTCTTTGAAGGTAGACATACCGGACGAGAAGTTCGCTATCACGCATTCCATCCGCTGGATTAAGTCTTGGATCAAAGATTTGGTATTTCCATCTCAAGAATTCACAGACAAACATGGTACGAGGTGCTCATCATGAAAAAGAGTACATAAATGGCCCGAAGAAGCCCTCATATCTAAGAAAGCTCTTGACCTTCAAAGAGCGAGACGGATAGACAACGGGACCAGCCTGAAGCCGAAAAGCAGAAGATCCCCAAGAAGACGGAGAGCGGTCCCGAGGCGAAGCGTCGAGGGCCACTGGGACCACCTCGACCAGGTACCAGCGACAAATTATTCACCTTGGCGGTTCCACTGCGGCCACGATGCTAACGGTGCGGTGCGGCTTATGAACGGTTGAGATAGCGTCCCATATGAGTCGAGACCCACCAAAGATAACACAAAGTATTGTGAGTTCCACGCCCAAGGACCACAGACGCGAAACGAATGATTGCATACAGCTCAGGAAGGAAATAGAATATTGATTAAAGCGCGGGTATCTCCGCGCTCCGTAGCCTCGAAGGTCGATCGGGCCGACCACCACCGCCTCGTGACGACCTTCATCAACAGCCCTTAGGGGAAATCCATGTGATCTCGGGAGGATTTGCAGGAGGTGGGGAATCCAGCTCTGCTAGGAAGGATCACTTGCGTAACATTAGGTCGGGAGAGGTAATGGAAGTACAAGTGGTGTCTACGCGCCTCGACTTCGGCCACGGCCATACTTTTATTCTAGGACTCAAACCTGGAGAGATGCCAACACCCCAGTGATCCTTTGGTGATAAGAGGCGTTGTAGCGGCTAACAAAATAATCAAGGTCCTTGTCGTGTGGGGTTGAGTCGACATTATCTTTCGTCAGCTTTTGACGAATGGGCATCGGAGGAAGATTTGAACCAGTCAGGCACTCACTTAGCGAGGATTCTCTCGGGAGAAAGTGCTACCCTTGAGGTCAATACAATTAGTGCTCCTTTGAGACCCCATGCCGGGCGTGCGGCGGTGAAGTTTCTCAAAGTAGATGCCCATTACTATAACATGTGGGCGGACCCTCTCTCAGCCGCCGTAAAGGCCGTCCCTCAAACACCACATGATGATCAAGTTTCCCACCACGGGTGGGTAAGATGGTTCGAGGAGACAGCGACGTGGCCAGGAATGCTCTCGGCATCCATGAAGCAAAAAGCGGTTGACAACATATATGTGGACCCGAGCTCGACATGGCGGCCAGGTGGCGCTCGACACGAGCCCTCGGAAGAGTACAGAACTGTCTGATTGGATGTAATACTGAACACCTCGCCTACATCGGCTCCAAGCTTGTGGAAGACTTCAGAAGCCGCCTTACCCATTTCTTGAAGCAGAATAAGGATATCTTCGTGTGGAAACAAGAGGATATGGGAGGGTTGATCCATGATAATCACTCCTGAGCTAAGCGTCGATCCATCGCTTTAAACCCGATTAAAGCGAAAGGAGTTTCGCTCCAGAAAGACAAAAAGCGATAAATGAAGAGGTGACGAAACCCTCCGAGCCGGGAAGCGATCGGAGGGGAGTGAATGCCGTAAATGGTTGGCCAGCGTCGTACTCGTCCAGCGAGCGGCAAATGGGGCTACGCATCGACTTCCGCGGCGTCAATCGTGCATGCCCGAAAAGCGGTTTCCCTACGCCGCGGATTGACCTCATAGTAGATACCGCATTGCGACTATGAACTCCCGCCCGGTTTCATGGATGCTTTCTCCTTCTACAACGGATCGACGGATCCAGAGCTGACCCGAAAGAAAAGACTTCATTCATCCACGGGACAAGGGACCTATTTCTATCGAGTAATACCGCTTTGGGCTAAAAAGCCTTGAGAGCTACATGCGGAGGAGGTTGGTGAATAGGATGTTCGAAGCAAATTGGGGCATCCATGGAGTATATATAGATGACATGTTGGTGAAATCCAGCCCGACCGAGCTCCGCATGGCTCGTCGATTAGAAGCATTCGGATCATGAAAAAGTACAACATGAAGTTGAATCCAGCTAATGCGCTTTTGGAGTCTCAGTCGGAAAATTCTTAGGTTTTATAGTCAACAACCGAGGAATTGAGGCAAATCTAGACAAGATAAAAGCTGTGCTCGACTTGCCGCCACTGTCAAACATAAAAGAAGTCCAAGTCTAACTGGAAGAATAGCCACGTTAAGCCGATTTTTGTCCAAGGCTAGAGATAAATGTTGGCCCTTCTTCCAAGCTCTAAAGAAAGCTTTTCAATTGGATACGCATTGCAAAGAAGCATTCTTAGCACTGAAAGCTTACCTGAGCTCTCCCCATTTTATGGTAAGCCTACGGGAAGGGAGCCCCTTACTCTGTGCCGCGTTCAGTTTCGACCAGCGTCGTCCTTATCAAAGACAAAGACCGAGTATGATGAGTGCCTAAAACACTCATATTATATTCGCGTCAGTCTTTCATTTTCACGTTTATTTTATAGTAATTTTATAGATTTTGTGTATTTGAACTCACGATTTGAATTATGCAGTTTGAATCTGAGTACATTGGGCGAAAAGAGTGGCTCTTGGGAGCATTTTTAGACAATGGGGACAGGTAAGAAAGTGGCTATCACGTCGCGACGTTCAAGCGTCATGACGTCTAATCGCGAGCCCCCAGCGTCGCGGCGTCCAGTCAACATAATCTGAGAAGTCAACAAGTGGGGCGTCATAGCGTCTCAGCGTCGGCGTCGGCCACGAATCTTGCCCTCATCATTAAAAGCAAAATAGGGCTCGAAATCAAGGGGATCGGGGGGCATACGAGCGAAGGCAACGGAATTCGGAAGCGAGGTGACCGCAGGACCGAGGGAAGTGCGGGATTTGTACTATTTCTTATTTTTTGGATATTAGAATCATGTTTTTAATGCTAAACATTTTTTATCTTTCGTCGATATTACAGATTTATTTCTAGGGTTATATTGAACCTTTGTTATATGTTGATGGATTAAAGTTTGATCTTTTATATTATTCAATTGTTTTATCAATTTATTTACATCTGCTCTATTTACGTAGTTCAATTACATGATAATGCGGCACGACATTAACATAATTACCTTTTGGAGATCGAGATTCGAGAGATGAGAAGTGTCGAGGATCACGGGTAGAGTAGCCTTCGGTTGATTCGGTAAATAGAGATATTCCGAACCTGAAGGTGGCATTTGGGGTTAGAGCATTTAAGCATTTCGGAATACTGAGTCGGGATAGAGATATACCCGATTCTATTCACGAGATAGGCGGATATACCTCGAGAGAGGATATCTCGTAGGCAAGATCACCTCGCCCGTTGACATATTGTAAATCATCGAATAATATCTGTAGAAAATTAATCCATTGAATGTGATGGGGAGATATAACCCTAGTTCCTCAATTCAGGTAATCCACGAATCAATAGTTTAGTTAAGTTTTACATACTTACTTTCTTTTCTTTAAAATCGTATATTAGATATTATCTAGCGAGCGGCTGTAGTCGTCACGCTGCTGTGGATCGATATTCGATGCTATAAGTACTATATTACTTGAGGCGCTTGATTGCACTTGCGCTGTAGGCGTACATTTTACACATCGCGTTTTCGGCCTATCAAGTTTTTGGCGCCGTTGCCGGGGAAAGGTTTAGATTGATATAGAGAATTAAGCAATTAGATATTACTCTGAAAATTTCTTTACTTTTGTTTATTTTTCCAAGTGCTGGTAATTTGGTCTTGTTGGTTCGTGTGTTATTGCAGTGTAGGTATCAGTGAGTACATGCGACGTCGAGATCAATCTAACCCGACACTGTTTGATCACGAACGAGAGGAGCTTACGCGCAGTTAACGCAGGAAACGACGACACATATTAGAAATCGATAATCATGGAAAACAACGAAAGAGCAAAATCTTGGCATTGACGAATTTGAACCCGCAGAGAGGCGAAATGGGAATCATGGAAGGAATCAAGCACCCGGACGTTTATACGGCGGATAGTCGCTGTGCGCTACTAGATGAGTTCGTTTACCACTAGCGGTTGTTGAACGGCTATCAGACGACCGCGCCCATTCAAGCGAACAATTTGAATTGGGATTAGTCCGCGATCTGGATGCGAATATCTTGTTCCATGGACTGTGAGAACCAGTCATGCATTTATTCTTCCTCGGAAGTTTGCGATACTATCAAGTACAACGGAGTTCTTGAAGACTCCCAGGTTTGGTTGTTCCCACTTTCACTCGGGGATAGAGAGCGAACGGTAGGTAACAGTCGACCACCAGTTCCATTACCTCGTGGAATGACTTAGTGCAAAAATTCCTGACCAAGTTCTTCCCACCTTCGAAAATTGCACAGCTTGTGCAAGAGATCAATACGTTTGGACAATTAGAGGGGGAGAACCTAGCAGAAGCATGGGACATATTTCACGAATTATTGCGGAAGTGCACACCACCGACTGACCAGATGGATGCAAGTCCACACCTTCTACAATGGTGAAATGCAACTAGAACAATTATTGATGCTTGGTGGAGGAGCAGCGATGAAGAAAACCACGGACAGACTTATGAAATCTTAGAAGATCTTTGCGACTAACCTTCAATCAATGGCACAGAGAGGAGGCTACGCATAAACACGGTGGGTGGCACGGATAATGAGGTCCTGACAATCACGGTGAATCGTTGTAGCGCGGTGACTAAGCGACTAAATGGGCGACAAGGAACAGCAAATGCCATAAAGACTACTCCATGGGAGTTGTGTAAGATACGTAATTGGGCTGCCTGACAACGAATGTCGATCGAAACCCTACACGTGAAACGAGCCCGATGCGATGTCGGTTCAATCGGAATCCAATCACGGCGACAAGGACCGTATGGGGAAACGATTATCGGAATCGAGGCCCGAGGGACGGGTGGCGTAATAATCGAGAACCCGGGGGCCACGGGTGGCGTAATAATCGGAACGAGATGATCGGAACAATCAAAGGAGTATGGATGGCGGAATAATCAGAGAACAATATGCCATCGGCCAGAACTAGTGAACACCCTCGGAGAAAAGTTGGATTTAGAACAAGCCCTTTACCACGAGATGTTAACTTCCCATCGGCGTTCATGAATGAGACTAAAGCAAACATGCGCTGACAAGCAACCTAGTTGAACAATCAAGCGGCCTGGTTGAGGAGTTTGGAGCGCAAATGGGACCCGAATGGCAAACTGCAGTGAGGAGAAGACAGGCGGGTTTGCTACCCAGTAATTCGGGTAAACCAGAAGAGATGGGAATGAGCATGTTCGCGGTCATCTTGAGAAGTGGGAAAGAATTGGAAATACGATTACAACCCCGGTCATAGACAGTTACGAGGCCCGAGAAGAGGTCGTTCGACGGAGCAAAAAAAGATGATACGAGATAAAACTGACCTCGGGAGAAAGCAGTCATGCGAGAACTCCTCTTGCGAAGCAAAGGCCGACATACAGGTTCCTTACCACGAGCAAGCATAAAGCTGGATAAGCAATTCCACGAAATATATGGATGTGTTCGAAAACATAACCTGCTCCATTTCTTGATGCCCTAGACGGATGCCCGATTACGTAAAATTTATGAAAGACATCTTGTCGAAGAAGGTTAAATTTGATTTGAAGCAGTGAACTCAGCGAGGAATGCGAGTGCCATACTTCGAGAGGAAGGCGCCATGAGAGCTCGAATCGGGCGGTTTCACTATCCCTTGCACAATTAGGTACTATTTTTGAAGAGCACTATGTGATTTGAGTGCAGCATTAATCTTATGCCCTTATCATTTTCAAGCTTTTGGGATTAGGAGAGGCTCGCCAGAGCTAAGTCATCTTGACTGGCGACGGATCTTTGAAACATCAAAGGGAGGATAATAGAATGTCTTAGTAAAAGGTCGACAAATTTATCTTTCAGTGAGATTTTATTGTTTTGGATATGGAGGAAGATAAAGAAATCTGGAGAGTAATCTTGGGTAGACCGTTTACGGCAGGCGGCGGGCGATGATTGATGTTCAAGGGGCGGCGAGCGAGGAAGTCTGAAGAGGAAGTAAAGTTCAACGTGTTTGACGGTGAGACACCCGGTAGTGATACTTGCTTCATGGCGAAATAGTTGAGGCTATAGTGCAGCCAAAGTGGTCTCGACCCTTGGAGACTAGCCTAGTGGAGAATGGCGGAGAACGACGGAGCGAAGAATATGTCAAATGGATGGACTCTTTCGGACCTGATAGACGGAAATGCTGAATCTACGGGTGAAGGAGTTAAAACGCTGTCCATCGATTGAACAACCACCCAGATGGAGCAAAACCTCTACCTAGCCATTTGAAGTATGCATACCTTGGGGTAGAATCTACACTACCGTGATCATTTTCGAAGCGTCTTTGTTGTACTAGAGAGAGAAGTTATTGAGGTCCTTCGAGATCCTGAGCATGCACTTTCGGATGGTCTCTGGCGATCTCAAGGGATTCGATCCTTCTATGTGCATGCATCGTATTTTACTAGAAGGGACATAGACAGCCGGTGGAAGCGCGGAGGAGGTTAAAATCCGATGATGAAGGAGGTCGTCCCGAAGTAAAGAAGTGCTAAAATGGAAATTTAGAAAGCTGAGGTGATTTATCCCATTTGAGACCGATTGCATGGAGTAAGCCCTAGTTCGAGTAGTCTTAGAAGAAGGAGGAACAAATTTGTCATCGGAATTGAAAGCAACTTCTTCTGCCGTCTAGAGCAGATTAGGGTGGAAGATTTGTATTGATTATCGAAGATTTGAAGCAGGAGCCCTTTCGAAAAGATCACTTTCCTTTCTTAGTTTCTAGGTCGGATGCTCGTCATTGCGGAGTTATGAATATTATTGCTTTTGGATGGATAATGCGGATTTACAACAAATTGCCAAAGCAGCTCCACGAATCGGAGAGACAACATTCAAGTGTCATATATGGTACATTCGCATTCAGGCGGATGCCCACTGGGTTGTCGCGATACACAGTACTTTTCAGCGATGTATGATGGCCATATTCTCGGACATGGTGGAAGACAATTGAGATCTTTATAGACTGATTTTTCGGTAATCTGCGAGGAAATTCATTTGATAGCTGTTTTAGAGAACTTGAGAGAACATGCGCTTGAATGTGAAAGACCAGCTTAGTACTCAATTGGGAAAAGTGCATTTCATGAGTACGAGAGGGTGTGTCCTTGAACATGGATCTGTGAGAGGATAGAGGTAGATAGGCGAAGGTGAAGCAATCGAAGTTACCTCCACCCTCTTGTTAAAGGATTCGAAGTTTTCTAGGCCCTGCTGTTGGATTCTATAAACGGTTCATCGAAGTTTTCACGATTGCAAAACGTCTAACCTCTTAGTCAAGGATCCCATTTGGGTGTGATTCGCGATGTTTGCATGCCATTCTCGAGTGTTGAAGGATAGAAGTTGGTTTATCCCTATTGTTTGTGGCACCCAGTTGGTCTTTTGGTTTGAACTCATGTGTGGCCTTGACTTAGCGATTGGGGCGGATTACAGGCGAAGCAGGGAAAATCTTTCAGGTAATCTATTATGCTAGTAGAACTGAATGATGCTCGGCTGAATTATGCCCTACAGAGAAAGAAGCTATTGGCCATTGTGTTTTGCTTTGACAAGTTCGAGGCCATGGCTAGTTGGCAACAAGATTAGAGTGGTGCTGCTAGTCGTTACGCCATTAAGATTGCTTGATGACCAAGAAGATGCAAAACCGGAATTAATTCGGGTGGGTCCCTCTTGTTACAAAGAATTCGATGTGAAATTAAAGACGAGAAGGCAAAAACCTAGTAGTAGACCATCTTTCAAGGCCCGGAAGGCGGTGATGTCCCGATGAATGGCCAATTTCAGGGCGAGAAACTTTTTGGTATTGAGGAAAGAGGCGGTTTCATGGTTGCCATGATTATGTGGTGTTGGTAGCTAAAGTAGTCCCTCCCGGAATTTAACTATGGCCCGAGAAAAAAGAGGTTTTTCGCACACCTTAAACCTAACTATTGGGAGGAGCCAATTCTTTACAGTTTCTTCTTATTTAGTCGAGGTCATGGAGATGTGTGCCGAAGATGAAATACGAGCATTCTAAACCATTGCATGCACTCTGAGTGTGGTGAACGCTGGTGGCAGGAGGCGGCTGACTAAGGTGCTTGATCGGGTTTGCGCCTTCCTTGTTTAAGATGCTCGTAAATTCGTTTCCACTTGTGACAAATGTCAGCGAATGGGAACATCTCCTAGAAAGGGCCGAGCCACCCATGCATCCCATTTAGAGGTAGAATTGTTTGATTTATGGGGATAGATTTCATGGGACCATTTCTGCATCATCTGACAACTTGTACATCTTGTTAGCGGAGTAGACTATATCTCAAAAGTGGGTAAGAAGCGATTCTACGCACGGTAATTTTAAGGTTGTGGCTCGATTCTGCGCGCAGCAATATATTCTCACGTTTGGAACTCCTCGAGCCTTGATCACGAGATAATGGTATCCATTTACGATAAGGTAATTGATAAGGTTTGCAAAAGTATGGGATGCGTCATCATTGCATCTCTTGCATACCACCCACGATCAAACGGACAAGCGGTATCAAATCGAAATCAAATACATTCTTGAAAACGATTCTTGACTCACAGGAAGGATTAGTGCAAAGATGGACGATGCACTCTGAGCATAAAGTCTGACATTTAAAACTCACCCCAGGTGTGCCAGATTCGGGAATCGTTTATGGTAAGCGTGTCATCTTTCGTGGAATTGGGCATGTCGAGCCTATTGGGCCACTCGACAGTTAAACATGGATAGTACATTGGTGGCGAAACGGCACTCAGCTTCGGTGAGCTTGGATGAATTCGAAACAAAGCTTATGGCATTTATAAGGGAAAGACTAAAGCACAGCCACGACAGACACATCACCGGAGAAAGGAGTTCACGGTAGGACAGCAAGTTATTCTATTCAATTCCGCTTTAAAAGCTTTTTCTAGGGAAATTGAAGTCACGATGGTCGGGCCTTTCACGATGACGAGGTCTTTCGCACGGTGGGCGAAGTTACACATCCCCGAAAGGCACATTTACGGTCACCACCGCGATTGAAGCCCAGGCGTATGGAGCGAGTTTCTGAGACAAGCAAAACATTCCTTTGCGGCGGTGCGATGTAGCCATATATCCATATGGTTCGGGTTCAAGAGCACATTGCGACTTCAGTCGTCGAGCTAACGACATTAAACATAAGCTTCTTGGGCATGAAGTGTTTCTTAAACTTTTCCTTTTTCTTAGTTCCAATTTCTATTGTTTATTTTCAACAATATAGGGTTTCTTTCTTAAATGTCGGTGTTTCTACTTGTTAAGTTTTAATTTCAGAACACAGAATGCGTGAGTGGGGAAGATTCGTTCAAGAGGTGCATTACAAGTCCATAAAGTCAAAAGTCTACGAGTGGGGGTTTTCACAGTCAGAGATCATCAATGTACAGCTATTCTTGATCCATGGCTTCTGCGTCACGCGTCGCGGTGGACCTCCGTCAGCTGGTCAGTGACCCTCTACGTCATCAGCGACGTGGACCTCCGCGTCAGCGGCGTGGTGGTGCATCCTCTGCGTCGCGTCGGCGTGGATCCTAGCGTCAGCGGCGTCCGATTGTATCGCTCTGCGTCGCGTCGTGACGTGGATTTCTCTTGCGTGCGGCGTGGATTTTCATGACTCTGTCGCGTCGCGACGTTAAATCCCGGAAGCGTCGCTGACGTTGTTAATTTCTCTCGTCCGCGTCGCGGCGTTGCCCGCTGTCGCGACGTTGCCACAATTTTAAGGCGAACGGTTCATTTTTGCCCTTCACCTTTACACCTCCATTGCACGAAACCTAGCCATCTTGCTTGCCTGCACTCACTAGCCTAGGAGCTCTACGTCACGCCCAGTAGGAGGGTTGCATATCGCCTTAGGCCTTGGGTGTACATCTGACTCTTCTCACACATTGGCTCGGGTCCTTGTGGAATTTCCACCACATTGTGCTCGGGTCTAGCCTTAGGGCATTCTCAGTTGGTCTAGGGGTCTCTTAGATTCTATTTTAGGGTTTTGTTAAGTCTATTCTAGGGTTTGGAGTCATAGTTAGTTTTTTTTTTTTTTTTAGCACACTTTGTAGTTTTGGTTCGTTTGGTTGCACACTAGGTGTTTTTGCTTTCGTCTAAGTCGGTGGGGTGCCCACTTTGGTGCCACTACCAAGTCGTCTAGATTCGATATGCGCGGGCGAAGTGCTGCCCGTGGTCGGCCCGACCAGGACGGAAAGCTCCCACTTGCAGTGTCACGCGATTTGTGAGATTCGAACACCGGCGATCGGTTTGGCATCATTGCAAAAACCGGTCCCTTCATCAAAGGAGAAGAGGGGTTTCACCACGATGAAAGCTAACTAGTAAGACAATTGTGGCTAAGGGATTGGCGTGCCTTGTGCCGCCCACCGTCCATTAGCGATGAGTGTGGTGCGCGAGTTCTCACGCCAATCTCATCCACATGTCTTGAAGAGAGTCGAGTGCGGCGTATTGGTCGACGGTGCGGGTTGATCAATAGTTATTCTGATCCTAGAGCATGTCCTTGAACCGTTGATCGGCTGCGAGCACTGACTACCTAGAAGTTATACGGCGTATTGACCCGATGGTCGGGGTGAGTAGAAAATCGTAGTGCGGGCCATGCGGTGAATTTCAAGGTGACATTTGGCCTTCATTCCCCAAGATGCGGCACCACTTCATCGCGTGGTAACGCCTCATTAGGCGACTGACGTGTGTGGTAATTGCCCGTGATAGTGTAACTATGCCATCTTACGGGGTATACCCGCCGATGTTAGGCGGGTTATCGGATGCCATCACTCCATACTTAGGGATGCAAAGATGAACACAGGACACCTTCACGATCTTTGGCTTGTGCAAACAAGGCGGGTGCTGCTGGGCGACAACGACACTTGGCCCTTGATGAGGCCATATCGTCAAGCGGGACACACGGTGTCCATAACTGAGAGACTCGATTAGGGTCATGAGCCCTCGGGCCGGGCCAGGCTTTATGAGTATCGGGCTCGTTATGGATCCGCAGGCGTCCCGGGAACATTGGCGGTCCACCGTCCCGGCCCTCCCACCGCCCACCCGGCTGACCACGGGCGGCGGCTCGCCGATCCGCTTCCCGGACCTTGAGGACCCGGTGCTCTCCCTGTTTGAGCGCTTTGGCGCGTGCAGGATGAGACTTCCGGGCACGCGTCCTCGATCACCTGCGGAACTTGGGGCCCTCGCGAATATGCGTGCAGTGCTTGGCAGCCGAGGCCACACCATTTTGCAGCGGCGGCGGCCTTACAGGACCCGGATCGCGCGGCTCTGGCCTTCCACCATCACCTCCACCACCACCGCCGTGATCACCGGGGAGTACCCTTCACGCCTCTTTTGTTTATTTCTTGCGGGTGGGGACCTTTGGCTATTTTGTTTGGAAGGGGTGGTGTCGTGTTTGTTTGTTTTGTTTGGATTACATTTTGTTTTAGTGTTTTTATAGTGCTTTGTTTTATAGTGCTTTTATTTTGTTGAGCATAGTTGTGTTTCTATTTAGTGCATGTTTAGTTCGGCTTACACGAGTCATGTGTAGTTCGTTTGCTTTGTGTTGATCCGATCTTATATGTAATAATTGCGTGTTTGTGTGCCATGTTAAAAATTGAGGATCACTTTTGGACTGAATTCACGATTAACATGAATGTTCAAATGCATACAATGTTTTGATGCTCGGTAATTAGGTTGAATAGATGGAAAGGGTTAGTGAACCAATCCTGAGTAGTCAAGACACCAGTTCTCAGAACCCTATCACACTCACTGCAGCTAATGACCTTGAGGCATCGTGGCCTTAGAGACGACCTACGTAGTTCGAGCTAACCTTGGGAGACTCGAACCATTTTAAGTGATGGGACACCCAATAAAAGAGGATTGCCATCGAGCCCTAAACAAAAGAAAATACAAAACAATAGAAAAGTGAAAAGAAAAGACAAATGACAAAAATAGGTATGCGCATGTAAGAATAAAGCGAGATCGTCAATCGGAATCCGGGGCATAGTGCGAAGGGCTGTCAAAGCACAATGCCCCCAGGCAGTGGCCCGGGAGTCATTGACTTCCTTTGCGCCGCTACATGGGACGGAAGATGGATCATTCCACGTGACCTAGGGCCTTGAGTTTGGTTGAGTGTTACGGGGTGGATTTGAAGGGAATTTAATGCACGAGGGTACATAACCAGCGGTGAGAGTCACCAATGGATCCCGCTCTGAGGAACACTCGGCTAAAAAACTACTTGGCACTAGGTTTCTTCCATTTATTTTAGGTACATAGGAGATTTCTAGGTATTTGGTCACGAATACAAAATGGGTCTTGAGTTCCTAACTCCTTTTCGTTGAACTTCTTCCGAATAGGTGAGTTGAGCTCAGAGTTTGGGGTGTCGGAACCTAAGGCATATCTTTGGAGGTCATTCATTATAAGCACATAGGGGTTTTGGGAAAGGCTATTGAATATCATGGGGATTTGATACACTAGTCGCCACACCTATTTGGCCGGGTTTTCAAAAGTCAAATATCTTGTATGCATTTGTGACCCGAGCAACCACGGCGGCGGTGAGTCGGTCAAATTGATCCCATTTTTCAGCATGTGCAACACTGTCTTAGTGTTAGTGGCATTATGTCGTGTGTGTGTCTGATTTAGAGTCGGTTCTTGCCCGAGGGCCAATGAGAAACTAGGATTTGGGGAGTGTGATGAGTGCCTAAAACACTCATATTATACTTTCAGCGTCGGTCTTTCATTTTCACGTTTATTTATAGTAATTTTATGAGTTTTTGTGTGGCTAGACTCGATTTGGTGTATGCGGTTTGAATCTTGGTACATTGGGCGAAAAGAAGCGACTCTTGGGAGCATTTTGGAGCAATGGGGACTAAAATGAAAGTGGTTGTCACGTCGCGACGTTCCAACGTCGCGGCAGCCCTAGCATCACGGCGTCGGGTCAGCAATCGCGAGGAAGTCAACAAGGAGTGGAGCGCTGACGTCTCAGCGTCGCGGCGTCTCTTGTCATAGCGTTAAACGTCGCGGCGTCAAGCCGCGAATACGCCTCGTCATTAAAAGCAAAATAGGGCTCAGAAATCAAGGGATCGGGAGGCGTCTCTGACGAGTACGAATTCGGAGAAGCAGAGTGACCTGGAGACTTCGAGGAAGTGCCCGGGATTTGCACTATTTCTTATTTTTGGATATTAGAATCATGTTTTTAATACTAAACATTTTGATCTTTTCATTCAGTATATTGTAGATTTATTTCTAGGGTTATATTGAACCCTGTCATATGTTGATGGATTAAAGTTTGATCTTTTATATTATTCAATTGTTTATCAATTTGTTACATCTACTCTATATCTGTATTTCAATTACATGATAATGTCTGGCCAACATTAGCATAATTACACTGGAGATCCGAGATTCGAGAGATGAGGGTATTCAGGGATCTGGGTAGAGTAGCCTTCGGTTGATTCGGTAAATAGAGATATTCCGAACCTGAAGGTGGCATTTGGGGTTAGAGCATTTAAGCATTTCGGAATACTGAGTCGGGATAGAGATATACCCGATTCTATTCACGAGATAGGCGGATATACCTCGAGAGAGGATATCTACCGTGGAGCAGATCACCTCGTAGGTGACATATTGTAAATAAAATCGAATAATAATATGCGTAGAAAATTAATCCATTGAATGTGATAGGGGAGATATAACCTAGTTCTCAATTGATGAATCCACGAATCAATAGTTAGTTAGAAGTTTTACATACTTACTCTTTCTTAAAATCATATATTCAGATATTATCTAAAAAAGCAGAACCTTTGTAGTCAATACACCTTTCCCTGTGGATCGATATTCGTACTATAAGTACACTATATTACTTGGGGCGACGCGTGCACTTGCGCACATAGGCGTACATTTTACACATCGCGTTTTCATTTTCTTCAGTACAACATCAAGTCTACTATTGCGGTACGGGCGCTGGGAGGAAGCGGAGAGGTATCGAGGATGGAAACTAATCCTGGCGTTAGTAACCGCAGCCCGAAAGCTCCGCCCTTACTTTCAAGCTCATACCATTGAAGTCCCGATAGAATACCCAATGAAGCAAGTGCTACACAAACCAGAGACCTCGGGAAGATTGATGAAGTGGGCCTTAGAGTTGAGCGAGTTCGACATCAGATATAAACCAAAAAACGCAATCAAAGGGCAGGTCTTGGCAGACTTCGTCATGGAGTTACGCTGGCCAAGCTTGCAGGGATGCGCGAGCAACGCCCGACCCAGCCCATTTAGGCGTCCATAGACGGGGCTGTAATGCTCGGAGCGGTGCGAGGTGGTCGACCTCACAGAAGGAATGAACATCGAGTGGCCTCGGATTCGGGTTCAAGCCTCGACATCAGTTGTACTCGGTAGCAGCCAAGAGCTAGTCGGGAATGCAAAATTTGTCAGAGCGGTAAAATCTCTCACCTCTCTTCGAGCCTTTGGCCATTAGTCTGGCCCACAACCATTCGGCCCGATGGGGTTGGACATATTGGGACCTCTGCCCATTAGAGTGGGCCAATGCAAATTTATCATCGTGGTAGTGGATTATTTCACCAAATGGTAAACCGAACAACGGCTACTATCATAGAACATAAGATATAACCGTTTGGCGTTCCATAATTTCTGAGTTTGGTATCCGGGAGACTGCGATATCTGATAATGGGAAGCAATTCGACAATGCTAGAATTCGAGGGGATTTTTGTGCGATCTCGGGATCAGAACACTGCTCCGTCCCAGCTCATCCCTGATCTAATAGGCGAGGCTGAGTCACCATGAGACCCTTAAAGCGTACTTGAGACCAAGTTGGGAAGATCTAAAAGGCAAATGGGTGTTTTACAGAGGTGTTGTGGGCATCTGAGCTGTATAGTCGGCTGACTGAAGCTTAATTAAGCTCTGCTGCTTTGGCTGGCCAGTAGCTCCTGTCAGATCGGATTAAAATCTGATGATTGGGTGACAGCGTGGAACATAGCAGAAGAGGCTCTCTGCGGAACTTGAACCTCCTAGATGAAGCGATCTAGTCTAGAAGCATTATAGAAGACTACCAAGGAGCGCCCAGTGCTGAAGCTAAAGGTCGAGCCCGGGAGTTCTGAGCTGGCGACCTAGTCTTAAAAAAGCTTCTGCCTGCAAGAAAAAATCCGACACATGGAAAATTAGGGCCCAACTGGGAAGGCCCCTATATAGTATCTCGCGTCATCAAACCGGGTAATTACGAGCTCCAGACAGGAGAAGGAAAAGTTCTATCTCACTCTTGGAACGCTGAGCACCTTAAGCGTTTTTATCAGTAGACCTCGGATTGTAATCGTTAATAAAGTAACATCAGTTTTGATACGTATGAGTGTTTGTTGATTGCTGTTTAATATCTAGCAAAGTCAAATCTACGGTGAGAAAAGCAGACGGCAGCGAGGAGCGTGCGAAAGTTACACACATCGGAATACCGCAGGTCATGCGCGAAAGAAAAATTTCCTTTATTCCAATGAAGGTACAATTGATTATAATCAGCACTGTCATCCCTTACATCTCAGAAATAAACAGTACAAGCAGTTCCCTCAAAAAAAAAAAAAATTAAAGAAAGATAAAGTGAGGAAGAGAGACTAAGAAAGAGAGGAAGAGAGAGTGAAAAAGGGAAGGAGAAGGAGAAGAAGAAGAAAGAAAGAAGAGGAGAAAATGGAGCGGTACTAAAAATTACAGCTCTCTCAGACGCATTCCACACTGCGAAGCTGGGAATAACATAGCTCCCATAAAGGAGGAACTGAAACACAACTCCCACAAGCGAGGAGTCCATGGACAAGCACAGTGTAGGACCGAGTCCTAGGCGGGCCGCCGGGAAGCGGCCCGAGCCTTGGCGGCGTCGTAGCGGATTCGATTGCGCGAAAAAGGAAGAATCAAAGTATGAGCTCCATAGCGGAGAAGTAGACATTTATAAGGAGGCCGAAGCACTCGGAAAATCGCACAGTCGTTTCTAATTCTCCATAAACCGGCGTAATGGCGCTGTCTCCGAGGAAGTGGAAGTCCAAGCGTGGCTGCACTCGATGGCCGAGCAGTCAGCCAGAAGTGAGGCCTACGTCGGCCAATTTCTGAGGCTCAAGCGCCCAAGAAAGGCCATATAGCCGCCCGAGCGGTCGACTCGGGCCGGTTTGCCCATGGAGCCTCGTTTCCGGTCTTGAAGAACGACTGCACCGAAAGGCCGTATAGCCCGTGGCCGGTCGACTCGGCCGGTTTCGCCCGCGGAGCCTCGACCTTCGGTTTGAAGGCTCCGAGTTGCTCCTTCTAAGGCGGTAGCCCAGGAGTAAGATCGACTCGGTTTGTAGGCTCACTTGACTCGGGGAAGGCCTCGGCGCCACGGAGCTCGATAGCTGCGATTTGCAAAATTGGCCCATTTCAGGGAGGCCTCGATGCCCGGAAGCTGATAAGCGGTGCAGGCAGCGGCCGAAGGCCACCGAGCCAGAGGCCCAATAAGCGGTTGAAGAGCTCAAGCGCGCGGCTTCGAGGCACGAGTAGCGAGCGGTTGGCTCGGTGGATAAACCCCACGGAGCCTCGGCGGCCCGGTCTTGAAGGCTCATTTCGAAAGGCGTACGACCCGCGAGCGGTTATTTCAGTGGTTAGCCCGCGGGCCTCGCTATTTCGATCTTGAAGAAGAGCTTCGGCGCTTAAGAAAGGTCAGCATAGCGTGAAGCCATATAAACTCAGGCGGTTTAGCCACGGGCCACCGTGACTCGGTCTTGAAAAACTTTCGTACGCTTTCGAAAGGCCATACCAGCCGTAGAGGCGAATTAAACGGCGGTTATACAGACACCGGCATAGTCTTGAAGAGCTCGACTGCTCAAGAAAGGCCATATAGGCGCGACGGTCGGCTCGAGCGATTCGACCCAGCGGAGCTTTGTGCTTTCGGTTGCGAGCTTATATGACTGGAAAGGCCTCGGCGCCACAGTGCTCAATAGCTGATTTGGAAACTCAGGCTCGGGAAGGCCTCAAGCGCCCGAGCTCAATGCTTTCCGGTTTGCGAGCTCGGCCCGGCTCGGGAAGGCCTCGGCGCCCGAAACCGATGGCTCGGTTGCGACCGGCGGGCAAGGCCTCGGCGCCCGGAGCCAAATAGCTCGATTTTGAAGAGCTCGGTGCCCAACTGCGACTTGGTAGCCCGAGCGATTCCATTTCGGTCGGATGGCCGGCACGGAGCCTCGGTAGCTTAGTTTTAGCTTCGGCTGCTCGACTAAGGCACGGCCAGCCGGGTAGAGTTCAGCCGAGCAAGTTAGCCGCGAAGCCTCGACTCAATTTTGAAAGAGCTTGATTGCTCAACTAGGCCATGCATTGAGCGGTTGCTTCTGGCGGATCCATCATGAAGCCTCGTGACCCCGATTTGAAAACTCGGTACATCGGATAAGGCGAATGGCCCGGGGAGCCAAGCCAGATTCGTTCTTACTCGGGTAGGTGTTCGAATCAACAAAATTTATAGCCTAGGATTCCCTCTTGCTGATGTGGCAAAGCTCTTTGTGAGTATAATTAATCTAAGTCGAACACGGGGATGGGTTTTGCTGTGAGGAGGGTTACGGAGTGCATTGAAAATGGTGTTTTGCTCCTTGGATTAAAGGGGTGTGTGGAAAACAGTATGAATGGTTGCAAACTACAAATAACTGAAGTAAAAAATTAAAAAAGATAAATCCTTGAAGTCATAGACCTTGAGCTTAGTGTTCTAGGTTAACCAAACCTGTCCTCGGGTCCTATATCCCACTCGCATTTGGGAGCCTGACATATAATTAGGCTAGAACAGGATCTTCATTTAGCTATTAAAACTAAACCCTAATAGTTTTTCCTTTTTGAAAGATAGCATTTTATTAGGCAAAAAACGTCCTAGTAGTGAAAACACATCTGAGCCACTTGCGATAGCTAATAGAAATTGACTAATGAGGCCTCGATGGATCTAGTGGTATCCATTAGACAAAAGCTTACCAAATACACATTAAAGAGAGCATGCTTAAGAATTTTGAAAAACCTCGGTGACGAGGCACAAATACCCTAAGAAGTACAAACATGAAGGAACTTGAGAATCCCATGCGGCTAAACTAAAGCAACACGGTGGCCTTCACGCTGGGGACCGAGGAGATTAGCCAAACATCCCTTGATTTGTCATCATCAAGGGGTGTTTGGAAACCAAGAAAAATGCAAAGAGAAAGTAAAGGAAGAAGAGAGAAAGTCTGGCAATGAGAGGGGATGAAGCTTAGTGTAGCGATTGATTGAATGATACCAGTTGATTTGATTTAAGCATGGTTAAGCTTATATAGGCTGGTAGAGAGAAATTACAGGTAGTAGCACAAGAATCAAGGTACATAAAGGGCAAACATGATAAACCACCAACGAGTGGAGTCAAGCGGTCGGGGAGACAGGTGAGTCACAGGTGAGAGGTTGTGAAAATTGGCAACTTCTCTTTGAAAATTCGCGACTGCGAAATTTATCAGTTATAGCTTCGCGACTACTTGAAATTGCGAGGTTATGGAAATTTTGCAACCCAAAATTCTTCAGTGCTCCATCAACTTCAATGGGGGTAGCAAAATTTCTTCTAATTTGATCATAAGTCTTTGAATTATTTCCGGGTTCAATGTGTTCGAGTCAAATTGAGGAATTATGAGGCAATTGACCTGCAAAACTACCAAAATAGCTACAAAATACGATCAGTAGCAAAGCTGAGATCCCAATGCAACAATTAAGTTATTGAAGTCAATTAGTACACAAAAACGCACATAAAACTTGTAATAAACAAGGTGATTCGTGCCACAGTAGGCTGAGCTAAAATCAACAAAATTTATATACACCTATGTTCCTCACTAGCTGTAGGTCAGGCGCTCTTTGCCGTATAGTGGTCTAGGAGTCGAACACGGGATGAGGTTGTCTCATCCTAAAAATGGTTTGCATCAGTGCATGAAGTAGGAAGCTTTTCTATTTGGACTCTTTGGAATTGGGTTTCAAAACGATTAGAATGGTTTGGGAGCGAAATTGTAAGCGAGTAAAGGTGAAAAGGATTAACTTTGAAGATTTAGGTCACTAGCAGCAAGTTAGGGCAAACAAGTGTCCTCGGGTTTTATCCTGCAGCGTTATGTTATGCAACCTATAGTCCATTGGCATAGCAGGATCTATGTTAACTAGCAAGCCTCACATGAAGCAACTCTATTTGAGTCCAATAAATTTAGCATGCGATTATGGCCCCTTTTAAGCCTAACATTAAATTATCATTTTAGAGGCTTTCATAAAGACCATCTAAGACAACGTTTATCTCTCACATGTGCACTATATCCTAAAGCATGGAGAGAGTATTAGTGAAATAATAACAATAAAAATGTTATTTAACCCTAATTTGAAGAACCTAACATGTAAATATTATCTCGAGAGAGGCTCGTAAAGACCATCTAAGAATCCACTGATGATTACTTCTCTCACGAATATGTACTTGATCCTAAAGCATGCTGAGTATTGGCCAAATCAATAACATTCAATGTTATATGATATGTTTTGAGAATATAAGGGCCATAAATACACTACACACATAGCTTTTAGTACAAAGACTAACATGCATATGCCCCCACCACCAAGCTACTTCCTTCCTCTTCCAAGAAAGGAAGCAGCTAAGCATCTCTTGAGTTGTTATCCTCGAGAGTGTTTGTAATAAGAAAGGAAAGAAGAAGAGAGAGAAAGAGAAAAGAATAAGAAAGCAAAACCCTAAAATAAAAAGACTTTATGTACAAAAATAAAACTTACAAATTATTCTCTCCCAATTGTTGCTTAAAATTGTTTTTAGGTTACAAATAGAGGGGCTTATATAGGCCTCCTCGAGGTATGAAAATACCAAAAACCACATAAATTGGCTAGTTATGGAATGATTAAGTATCTGCTTGAGTTTGGAGCGGTTGGCATTAATTACAAAGCATGACGAGGCATCAAATTTATTGAGGCACAAATTTATCTAACTAATGAAGTACGGAGTCTAAGCAAACAATGAGAACCGTAAGGATGTGTTTGGCTGGTAGCGAGAAATTTAGTAAACTTCATGAAATTCTTGTAATATGATCTGGATATTTTAATGGAGTGGTTCTCTGCAGAATTGGGATGGGTCTAGCGAAATTTGGTGTTTCGCTAAGGTTGCGAAAATTGCAAGCTGGGTTGAAATTTTGCAATCTTAACGAAAAATTTACTAAACTTAAGCGAAAATTCCCGGCTTTGTTAATCCTTCACTTGTTTTCATCACACCTTCTCTCACAGCATCAATTTTCTTCACTTTGCCTTGGTTTTCTCTACATTGATTAAAGTGGTTGATGTTGAGACTTGAATTCCAACCATGATTCATCCTTTGTGAGATTGAACTCCAGAGTGCCACAAATACCTAAACAACGAAAATACCCTAAGTAATAAGTGTTACTAAAGAAATTTGAAACACTTCAATTGGTATAAATGGCATGATTAATGTAAAGCACTCAAAACCTATCTAATATAGGGTTCAAAATTGCACTTTTGGGCATTAATCCTAAAGGCGCTCAATATTGCATTATTTGGGTACTAAACACTCCCACAAGCCAGAGATATTGCTAGTCAGCCTTATTGATAACAAGAAGATGAATCATGCAGGATATGTTTTTGCCAAAAATGTACTATCTGTTCAAAAGGTATATGCAATTCATGTCTAACCTTTAGTATGACAAATTGGGACTCTGTATAAAAACCAAGTTGGGAGAACAAATGCCATATAGGAATAAGTTTCAGTGCAGCATCTATTCCAAGGAAATCAGCCTGAATTTCCATCAAACTCTAAGTGTTTTTGAATGATTTGTTTAAACCAATAAGCTGTAAAACTACCTCCCCCCAACCAAACTGCTGCCAAAACCTTGGACATGCTGACCAACCTAAATAGATTTAGTTCCTCACTTATTTCATACTTCTATTAACTGTATTGCGGTGCGATCTTTGGAAATTCACAACTGAGTCCGTGTAGCGGATTCACCGATGACTCCCAACCAGCTGGGTTGGGCATCAGTCAAAAGGATCTTTCAGCACAAACTCTCTGAGTTTCACCGGACTTGAATGATTTTGAAAATTAAACTTCTGACTCGCTAAACTCCCACCTATCCACCCGTGTAGAGCACAAAGTGGTGGCTCCCAGCCAGTTGGCTTAGGGCACCAGGGCTTTGAAACTACGTATACCCCTCGTGGACCATACTCGGGTTTCAAAAATGCGTAGCGACTTTACTTAACTATTTTCTTTTTCTTTTGTCATTTCTTTTTCTTTTGGAAGACTCATTGGCCTTCTTAAATGCCAAGGGAACCCTAATCTGATGAGTTGACAAAAGCTAAAAATTTGGTTTGTAAAGTAAGGGAGAAAGCGACTCTTAACCCATTGAAGAAAACTAATGTGAATTGTGTGGCTAGAGGCGGAGTGGAAGACGGGGTAATTACCGGTCATCAGCTAACGAAACTCATCATGTGAAACAATTCTAGCATTTGGTATTATCTGATTATTCGATTCTTCAGTTCTGGGAAAGGAAAAATCACAAATATAGGGTCAAATGAGATGCAAAGTATAGAAAAATAGATTTTATTATATATCAAGGTAGAATTTACAAAAAATTTTAAACTTTTTTAAACATAGTAAAGCAGCCAAACCTCATATAAACTACAGGGCTTTCTTTGAGGAATGAAATACAAGTAAAGCCAAAATAAAAGTATAAGCATCACTTCCAACACTAACTATCCGGCAGCTGAGCGAAAGTTAGTGGAGGAAATGTGCCTCCCTCAATGGGTGGTTGGAGAAGGCTTGTGGCATCACCTCGGCTAGGCGGGAATTTGAGGTCTTTGTGAGTGAAGTGGGCGTCTTAACGTGGCGCTAAGGCATCTAGGAGGCTGCGAGGGGCCAATGGTGGAGGATCTTGATCTGTCACAGAGAGGGACAATTTGAGAGTGAATAGAACTGAGAGGGTGTGGGGAAGGCCCCCAGATGGCTCTCTAGCCGATGCGACACGGATACGAGGCTATGGAAACCTCGGTGTGGGGTGTCCTCTCTCGCCAAAGTGGCTGTGAAGAGTACAAAGGCATTAGTGGTGAGGATGTGCGGACCGTCTCCATGAGGCAGTACATGGCGGAGAGGTAATGTCTTTGCGGGGGAGTGTGGAGTGCTTAGTCTGCCATATCATGCAAGGCGCCTGGGCATGAAGCACGGGGGGGTCTATGGAGGTAGGGGCAGTGAGGCAGTGGCCGCGTCTTTAGACTCTGGAGCGTGGCGGGTGGAGGCGAAGAAATGGGAGGGGATGCGGTGACAATGGGTGGGGCCCCCGGCGTCTTCGACTATATGGGACAAGTCCCGACAAGGACCATCATCATCTGGCTCGTCCTCGTCTAATCCTGGAGGGGGAAGTTGGAAAGCCCGAGGCCTGGCCCGCCATCGATCAACGGTAAGGGTGGCCTCACAGCCGAGTCGATGCTCTATACGAGGCTCAGCCCAGGGACCCCCAGATGTGCTCAAGCACTAACTTGTAATAGACGAGGAAATAGAGAATGGGGACTCGGCTAAGGCGGGACTCCGTGATGGACCTGTCCTCTAGTGAATAATGAGGTCATAATCAGAAACTCATGGAGCACAGACAGATATCCTACAGAATCTGATATAGAACCTCTGGGTTAAGCTCCTCTCCTTTGTACTATATCTTTGAAGTGAAACATGTAGACCTCGAAACACACGGTCTATCGAAGCATCTGTTGTGGAAGGTGGCGCTGAATAATCTGGAGGCCCACCGAGTAGCATCCATAGAGAGGCGGACCATCTCACGGTGAAGGATGAGGTGTTGTCTATAGCAAACAACATTGGTGAGGACCAACGGTAGATGAAGAGTACGCTATGTTATTGGGTACAGTAATCACTGGCTTCTTGGGTTGATAGTATGAAGAAGCGGTGGGGCCTCTCGGCGGGATGTCATCGTGTGGTAGAACTTCGGTGACGACCGCGGATAATAATCTTGTGCTGCATGAATGGCTCTAAATGAAGCATCGTATGCTGAGGCATAGAGGTCTCGGGCCGGTCGCGACAAATGCTAGGAGATCATAGTGCGCCCCTCCGTGAAAATCTTTGTCACTGCAATTTAGCTTGACATTCCAGAGTGGGGTCGCGGAGAGTGTTACCATCGTGATAGTGTGGAGACAGGTCTGGGGCTCACACGCAACACCCCCCGATAAGGTGGAGAGGCTGAGCCACGGATCTCTCGATGTAGATGACTCCCCTGGGCCTGATGTCTTGGCCCTCTTGGCCGGTGGGGCCCTCCGGGCTAGTCTGGGATGTGAAGGGGTCGGTGGTGTGGGCCCAGCTCCGAGTGTAGTCCTCCCTGCAGGCGGGGCCATGGGGGAGGAACCCTCGGCTATCCTGACGGGGGGCGCGGGTGGGACGCGACGGGGGCCGCCCCCAGGTCGGCGCTGCGGCGACGGAAGGTTGACGGCTGTGAAGGGTCGACGGTAGCGTGTTGGCCTTGAGAGGAGGCGGCGGCAGCGGGAGGGGCCGGCGAGAAGGAGAGAGGCCACGGCACTGCGGCACGAAGGAGTGGGCTCACTCGTCTTTGCCATCTTAGGACACGAGGAGGAAACGGCTGAGGAGATGATATTTTCGGCGGGGATGGTTGTGAGGTGAAATGAAATGGAACAAGGGTTTTATAAAGGGGAGGAGGGGTAGGTGGGAAGATCTTGAAGTGTGGTTTTTAATGACCATTAATTGCTTGGCTCAAAAGATTAGAAAATTTAATTTCAGGATCGCCAAACGGAGGGTTGCAGGATAAAAAGAGTTGCAGGGGAGAAGATGAACAGTACAAGGTTGCAAATTTTCGCAGGTTGCGAAAATTTTCACAACCTGAGAAATCCTCAGGCATATTTTGCTCCTCCTAAAGCGAACACACCTGTGAGAACAAGATAAAGAATTAGCAAGAAGTTAAGCTAGAAAAATAAGAAAATTTACAAAATTTGGAAATTAAAGGACCTTAATGAAAATCCTAAAGTAAAAATTGAAATAAAACAAAGAAAAAATCTAATTAAAGTTTGGAGTGGTTTCCAGATTCACTGTGGAACCACTCCTGTGATCTTAAAAAGGAGTCTCATGGGGGGGTCCAAGGAGGAGCTCCTCCATGCTTGTCAGTGAGGTGTCTTTGCGGTTAGGTAAACTACGCTCACGGATGTAGCGTTATCTTTGTCTAGTGGTGTTGGTGGTATGAATGGTAGCTATCTGATGGACCCTTCATCAAGCTACAACTCTTGGTTCTCAATTAATTCTTTTTGCAGTTTGTGAATATTGGCTCTCCCTTCACTTGTGCCACTTTGCAGACTTCTTCGGCTCTTGCTCCTTGTCCTCGGCGGCTTATCACATTACTCAAATGAAAAATGTTGAGCTCCCGAGTCATGTTTCCAAGGTGGTATAACCCCATTCCGACCAGGTTGATTATAGCGTGGCTGTGGCCAAAATGGCCTCCCAAGTATGATAGACTTGGTGAGTGCTCTACGCCATTGTCTGTTATCAAGAACCACAAAATCTGGGATAATAGAAATTGTACCTTCGCCAATACATCCTCAACTATCCCTTTGGTATTTTCAACGATCGATCTTCCTAAGGATGGGGTGGGTAGGCGGCTCCACAAAGCCTAGCTGCTTGTACATTGAGTATGGCAGTAGGTTGACACTGGCTCCCGAATCCGGCGATTGCGCAATACATGCGGGTCCCTCGATGTTGAGGCGAGATGGTGGGGGATCTTGGATCTTTGTATTTCAACAAGGTTTTGCACTAGATGATAAAGTTGACTTGTTCGGTCAAAGAAGACCTTCTTGTGTGCGATCCCTTTTTGGCCGGTGCACAAGTCCTTTAGGAATTTAGCATAAGTTGGAACTTGTTTGATCATATCAAGTAGTGGAATGTTAACCTTGACTTGCCTCAGCATTTCCAGGATGCCTTCTTGCTTAGAAGCCTTCTTTTTTTGCTTCTCGATTAGCAGGGAGGGAGTGGGCGCATGCCTCTTTAAGTCGGAGAAATCTTCTTTGATGATTCGTGTTCGGAGCTTCCCTTATCACTGTTCTCTGGTTTTTCCCACAAGCTTGGACACTGGTTGCTCAATTTCCTTACCACTCCTTAAAGTGATAATGGCTTGGACTTCATCCATTTTTGGTGTTGGCTCGCGAGCATAAGCAGTTCATGCACTCCCTAAGTTGGGCGTTCTAAGAAGGAATCTCCACTTTTTCTGTACTTATTCTTGGTAGTGAAATGCGATGGATGACTACAATGTCGATTTTTGATTTAGGCTTTTAGTGAAGCCCATCAATTCTTTGTCATGGAGCTTTCTACATTCTATTCTTTGGGTTTATCTGACATTGGTAGTTTTTACCTTTCTTCCACAAAATTCCACACCACCTTGCTCAAATTCGCTGATAACACTCCACCCAGGTGATGATGAAGTTGGTGAAACAGCTGTTATTGAAAAGTACGCGTCTTTATTCGCTTTGGCGATGTGCTCTTAGGGGTACATATCTGAGAGTTTTAGGCTTCAGTAAGTTAAATTAGTTCTTCCAATTGGGATTATAAGTGTTCTTGTCACTGGGCCTTATTTGATGGCCTATTTTGTGGCCATAACATTTGCATTTCAACCGTGGAAATCCCTTCTTGAGAAATTGGACAATGCCTTCCATAGTGAGCTGAGTAGATTGGCAATTGAGCATGGTTGGCTAGGCATGGATGCACCGGCGCGCCCATCTACCTCACAGTGGTTTCTGCGCTCGAGTTCTTCCATCCTTACATTTAGAGTGGATAACTTAGCCTTTAATTCACCTCACTCATTGATTATATTTCCCCTCGGGTTTCTTGTTGATTTCATCCTTTCTACCTCCCTTAGGTCAGTCATCCCATCCTTGAAGTTTGACCACGTAGTTCAAAAAAGTCCATGGCTTCATCTGGATTCTTGCTAAGAAAGTCCCCTCCACACATGGTTTCTAGGAGTTGTTTCATTGAAGGGACATTCCATCGTAGAAATGGTTCTGACATCCATGTATCGGGAAGCCATGATGAGGGCATGCGATGGTCTCGGATATCTTTCCCAGCAACATTAAAATCTTTCCTGTCGAAGTGCAAGGTGTAGATCTTCCTCTTCGAGGTTGTTGGTCTTGTGAGCGAAGAACGAGAATTCACTTCTGACTCATTGATTCTTGATGGTCGCTTGGCGCAATAGGTCGCCAAATTTTGGCTTTATCTTTGGAGTGTCAAGGGAAAGCCTTTAGCTTGAACGAAGTCCATATCAAATACCCTCCTTGAAAGTAATTGCAAACCTCCTCGAAATCGAATATGTGTATATGGATTTTCATTTCCATACCATGAAAAGTCGGGAGGCAGGGGCGCAGTACGGTCTCACTTGCCGCATCCCTCTGCGGGGGTATAATGCATGAAGTGCACTCACCCTTAGTGGGTGAATGTGATCCCTCATCGTCTGTGTGCATTGGGTTCTGGAATGAACCCCCTGGTGGCTGTTGTTCCTCGGAATTGGAGTCTCCATCGATTGGTGTGAAGCTAACTTCTGACCCTCTTCAAGCTGAAGCACCTAGCCTTTCCAATCACTGCGGTATTTTGTCCCCCCTTGCATAGGCTGCATGATCACACCACAAGCAGAAACCAACAAAAACAATGCTACAAAAGCGGTTATTGGATTGCAGCTAAAAATCAAAACAATATTAACGATGCACTTGCAGGAAGTCTTTAAGACTCCCCTGCGTTGAAATCTTCAAATTCCCCTGCAATGAATTGCAAGTGGGGAAAAATGAATAAATTAAAAAGAAATGAGAGTAGCACGAGCTTGTGATGTGGTCACAGTTCAACGCTTTCTCTCACTGAAACTGCATCCCAGACAGCGGTGCCAATTGATTACCGTTCTTATTCGGTAGGTTTCGGAATCAACAAAATTTATAACCTAGGATTCCTACCGCGTATGGCTTATTGTGATATGTGGCTCTGGGTCGAACATAGGGATGGGTTTTCTTGAACGAGAGGTTTCTGAGTGCATTGAAAATGTTTTCTCCTTGGATTAAAAGGGTGTGTGAAACGATTGTGTGAATGGTTATAAGCGAAATATTTGAAGTAAAAATTTAAAAGAGAAATCCTTGAAGTCTCGGGCCACTGAGCTTAGTGTTCTAGGTTAACTAACATGTCCTCGGGTCTATATCCTCGCATTTGGGAGCATGACATATAGTCATTTCCCGAACCGGGTCTTCATTTAGCTTTAAAACCTAAACCCTAATAGCTTTCCTTTTTGAAAGATAGCATTTTATTAGGCGAAAACATTCCTAGCGGTGAAACACATCTGAAGCCACACTTACGATAGCCCAATAGGAGACTGACTAAGCGGGAGGCAACCTCGGTGAAACGAGAACCTGAAATACCTAAAGTACCAAACATGAAGGGCAGCAGAGTCATCACGACTAAACCTAAAAACAACACCCGGTGGCCTTCCCTTCAAGGATGGGGAGATTAGCCAGCATCCCTTGATTTGTCATCATCGAGGGTGTTTGGCAACAATCTGAAAGTAAAAGGGGAAGAAAGAGAAAATCACGGCGTGAGAGGGAGGAAGCTTAGGTGTGCTTGACTAATTGATTGAATAATACCAAGTTGATTTGATTACAAGCATGGTTGAGCTTATATGGAAACAGTAAGAGGAAATTACAAAATTGTGCTAAAGAATCAAAATTACATAAGGGAAAACTTGTATTAAACCACCAGAGTGGAGTCGATCGGGGAGGCAATTTAGTCACGGTGAGAGGTTGCGGTGCCATTTGCAAAATTGCGGGTTGCTAAATTTTGCAACCCCCAAAATTTCGCCAGATTTCTCCTCCAACTTCAATAGAATTGCTCCGAAATTCTTCTAATTTGATCATAAGTCTTCGAATTATTTCGGGTTCAATGTTGAGTCAAATTGAGAAATTATGATGATTGACCTGCAACTACCAGTAGCTACAAAATACGATCGATGCTTAAGTAGAGATCGCAATGCAACAATTGAGTTATTGAGATCGATTAGTACACAAAAAGCGCATAAAACCGGCTATAAACAAGGCTCAATATTGTGTTTGGATGCTGTCACGGCTCATCTCATGCGGGGCTGCTGCGGAGCCTCGGTCTTCCGGTTCAAAGAGCCCAGCTCGGCCTAGGCGTTGTAACCCGAGCCAGTCGGTTCAGAGCGGGGCAGCCACGAGGAACACAATTAGGGATAAAGCGATAGGATAGAAATAAATTATTCTGTAGAAACGATGTACATATATCCGAGGTTAGAAGCCTGGGCGTAAAAAACAGAAACAAACAAACAGCGAAGCCATGAAGGAATTAGGACGTCGGAAGAGGAAGCGGGGGGAAGGCGAAGAAGGGAGCGGGTCTCGAGCGGGTGTTTGGCTCTCCCGGAACTGATGCAACGGAAAGGACTCTTCGCCTCCTCGTCCTTTGGGGATATCAAAGTTAAAATTCAAGCCAGTAGTAGGCATTGCGACCTTCCTGCGAAGAAGCCAGTAAATCAGGGAAGCCCATTGGGTGCGGGCCTCATCCACAGGCCGCCTGGCTCCATCCTTTGAACAACCAAAGTTTCTTGCCTCTAAAGGTCCCCTCGCAACCCATGGCACTCCTCGGTTAGGCGTTCAATAGAGCTTGCAGCCTCGGGCCGCGACGGGCTCCGCCAGCTGCGTGTTGCACATTCGCGGCTCGTCTCTAGCGCTTGACTCTTCCCTAGTTGCGTGACGTTACGGGGCGGTGTAGCTCATCCACGACTACGCAGCGGCACCGGTTTGGCGACTTCCGGCCGAATCCACGGCCTGCGGTCATCTGGGCAGCTTGCAGCCCGTCTCTGACTTCCCGAAGCTCGACCTCGGCCATTCTTAAGCTATCTCGGGCCTTTTCTTCCCTACCCTCAGCCCGTGCTCGCGCCGTCATGGTATGCCTCAGATCGGACTTAAGCTTTACGGCCTCCTCCGTCATATTCTGCACCTGATCTCGCAGCTCAGCTCGCTCAGAAATAAGAGCAGCCACCCTCGCTTTGTAGACTCTGGCGGCTTTGACATGGCCCTCGTTCAGTCTAGCCCTTTTGGCCAAACTCTTCAGATGGGTAGCCACCTGCCGACACCTAACACAAACTCAACACCCGACTCAAGATCGTCGAGACCACTGCAAGACACGGGAACTTACAGAGGCGACCCCTTGGAGGGATAGGGCCAAGGTTTCCTCAATTGGTAGGGCACCCGACCTCTTAAGATCAGAATCCCTGAGAATGGATGAAGCAGCGCGATTCTGAAGCTCGGCATTGGAAAGCGAGATCCCCATCTCCATCGGGTTCAAGCGCTTCCTCTGACTCTTCCGCTCTCGAAGGAGGCTCGACACTGCGTGCGGGGACTTCAAAGCCCCATTATAGGAATAACCTCAACGGAAGCTCAACGGCCTTCCACAGGAGATCTTGGCTGATGCGAGCCAGGAGGCGGGTACGCGAGACTGGGGCTTTAGGTACCTCTGAAGGAGGCTGTGACACTTGCCCCTGCACTTGGGCATGGGTAGAAGGTGATGACGAGGACGTTCCCAACCTCGGGATTTGCTTGGTAGGACAGCCCTTCTGAAGGTCGGTTTCCGGCTTCACACTCGAATCCTCGGGACAACATCTCTCACCCGAGCCAAAAAGCTCTCCCTCGGTGGGCAACAGCGGGAGGCAGGCATGAAGAACTTCATAGCGAGGAGGGATGAAGGCCTCAAAGTAGCAGGGCGGGAGGACCTCAAACCTGAAGATCCAACCTGATCAGCTCAGAGTAAGTGCGCGGAAGACACTTGGCCAGCTTCAGCTTTACGACCTCGTCTTCGGGGCTAAGATCGGGTGAATATGAATCACGACCCGATGGAAAATTAGGGGTGCATCCACCATAACCACGAAAACTAGACTGAACTAAGCCAAAGCAAAGCTCACGTAGATTCTCGGGTGGTCAGCGGTCGGGACCTTGAGTGTGTCTTCCTTGTGAGAGAGTCGTACTCCCAGTAGCGACCTTTAACAAAAAATGGCAAACTCTTTCCAAAATGTAGGAAGATGGGAGATCGAGATGATCGAGGACGGCATGCCTAGATAGATAAAAGCCATCGACGGCTTCCTTCACACTAAAAGGTCGAAGCAGGCTATCTTGGGAACACCCGAGCCGTTGTCCACTAAGAGACCCAGCGGTGACCGAGATGCCAGAAATTGGGCGGAAGTTGAAGAGTGGGACGTTGAAAATGTTGCAAGACCTTTTTTTATAAGAAAGATAATAGAGGGGAAGCAGAGACCATTATCGAAAGGCCACCACCTCAAAAAAGAAACACACCATCTTGGGCACTTGGACCACGTAAAGGTCGAAATGTCAAGAGACCAGGACACGGACACGAGGAACTGTATGCGCCTCGTGAAAGTTCCCCATATAAGGCTGACTCGGCTAGGTCCACCGCGAACGATGCACTTGACTAACTTGATTTTAGGTCCACGAGGTGCTTAATCTCGTCGATCCTACCCTTCCCTTTATCGGAGAGGGGTTCCACAGGGCGTCTTGAAAAGAAACAACCCAGGCCAGCGATCGGAAACTTCACTTACTGCCGAATCGGATGCAACGAGTCACCTCAATGCAAGGAAGAGGAGGCGACTCGGACCCATGAGAAGCGATAGGTAGTAAGAACAAGACTGTAAATGCAGCCTGAGCGCCTCGCTATGTGCTCGAAAGACACGAAGGAAGAAAGACACACCGTCGAGGACGGAACGAAAAGGCTACCTCAAGCAAGGTAGTCACAAAAGCGCGGAAGGAACTCTACGGAAGGTCGAGAATGAATGTTGGGAAAGAGAGCAGAACTGCAAAAAAACAAAAGGCTTCCGAATCGAGGAACCTGAGGCGAGCGGTCGAGTGGATGTTTTAGAAGCGGAAAGAACTAGAAGAAGTAGGCGCGAAAACCAAAAAGTCATCATTATCACAGGACATATGACTTGACAAAGCCTAACCGACGATACACGAGCAAACGCATTAGATGCTTCCGTTGAGCTTGATATAGCCCTTGCACGCTCACCGTACAAGAATTTGAGGAGCTAACGATAGGGTTTAAAAATGGCTTGTAATTTTTTCGCCAAGCTGGGGAAAGGTAAGCTAGGGGAACGCCCGGAGCCTAGCATGACAAAAGCAGGGACAGTTAGTTAGCTCAGACGATAGCATGGAGCGATCTGAAAAGCATGTCTTGTAAATCCAAACTAAATCTCAGGTAAGGGAAGTAGGATGATTGATAACGACTTATCTATAAGTGAGCAGAATCTCACCAATGAGAGTAGGATAATTCTCAATAAGCGCTCCCTCGTATCACTTATTAATCAGATAAGCGATAAAAGCCGAGAAAATACTCCGTCGATGGGAAAGAATCCTTCCATCATCAAATTGGGAAAAATGTATTCTATAAATACCATTTTCCGCGCCGGTGAAGGTATGCGAGAACATTCGCCCTCTAAGCGATTGATCTTTCTCTCGGTAGGGAGGAAGCCGCTTAGAGCCGGAGCGGTCACGAGGCGTGCCCCCCCCGTCCTCTTTTCTTTCTTGTTTTTGCGAGAGGGTCTAGCGTCGAACGGTGGACCGACCCATCGGCGATTCAAGTTACGGCTCGGCGGCACCCGGCGCTCGGCCTAGTTTCGATTGAAAAAGGCATCATCAAATATATATTTAAATTTTGAATAATTTATAAATACCGATATATCTCCGATATATCCGATACATCTGTAAAATCAAAGTGCCAAATGCTCCGTAAGCAAATATTTTATCCTTGGACGTGGTTGGCTTCCATGTTACTGACACCAGGGAACTGATGATGTCATTTTTTTAAAACAACAAAATCATTTTCTTAAATAAATAAAATATGTTCAAAAAAATATTTTGAAAACAAATAAAGGAAGGTTAGAAGCAAAATTAGTTTTAACTAAGTTACAAGGAAAACAAGTGAGAGTATCTTAAAGAAAATATTTGCAGAAACAAAAAAAAATTATTTGAAAGTTAGTGATTGATGAGCTTAAAAGTCATCTCTTTTTAGTCCATTTTTATGTTTGATTTTTAGTTAAAATTGAATATTTAACATACAGAATTATGAAGAAACTCACCAATTTGTCATTAGCAGGAAGGAAGCAAGAAAGATGAAAAATACAGCAATAAGTGGATAAAAATACGGTCGAATAGCGGAAGCGAGAAATGGAAGCAAGCGGCGGAGTCATTGATGCGATTAGTGGGGTCTACGATCGATTAAGGTCGCGACATCGGGAAGATTAAAAGTTGATGCAGTCGTGACGGGGAACATCTAGAAGGCGACTAAGAAGCGAGTAAAGTGATGTCGCAGCGGGGAGTCGAAGTGCGACATCATAAATAACCAATGCAACCGTCAGTGATGTAGCCAGCGTGAGAAGGCCGATGTGCGACACCAAGAACAAGCTGGTTATCTGGGCGAAACTTAATGCGGAAGTCGTGACATGAGGAGATCAAGCGAAGGCTTGAGCCATGAGGTTGATGTCGACATCGGGGGACACCGTTCAAGGAAAGCGATGCCGCGGAGCGATGTCGCGTGAGAAGGCGGTCGCGACATCATGGCGACAGTGGGGCGTGGGAGACTTGAACCCATTGTCGCGACATCGAGGAACAAACTGAAGGCTGCGAATTAGAAAGGATGTCGCGACAAGGCCGTGTCGCCCAACATCTGGCGATCAGCGAAACGCAAGGCGTAAGATTTAATTAGCCATTGACAACGCATGAGCGACCAGTTCATAAGATCTGAACTTTAAGCCGGTAGCCATGACATGAGATTCGATGTCGCGATGAGAGAAGCTGAGCCTGGCCCCGGAAGCGATAACTTGGGCTGTGTATACGAAATCCTGACATGTCATATTGGGTTTAGGGCCCGAAGCTAAGAGCCTATAAAATGAAGGCTACCGGATCAGCCTTGAGTCGCGGGCGCATCGGAGGAGAGATGCGGCCTTTGAAGCTTCCTTTTATTTTCTTTTCTTCTCTTTTCTTTTCTTTTTATTTTTCTTTTGATCATTTTAGAATAGATTGTTCTCGTATTTTTTCCCCTTTTCGTTTATTTTGTTGGTCGAATGTTATCGTTAGTGGCGAATGAAATCGATAAATTTCTTTTCAAATTACTACGGAGCATTGTAGATTTCGGACAAATTACGAAATTCGATTGTTCAGTTTCCCAGTGCGGTCGTTCTATTGATGGGTGGAATCTTTTGTAGTGTGTGATGCGGTAATCAAGGAACCGACTTCCCATTAAGAGAGCGTTTTAGTTAAATTAATCTTTCTGTGAGCTATTTTCGATATCTTGTTCATTTCGATTTATGAATTTACTTCGGATTATGGGTTTATTGATTTTGGATCGAATACCGATTTCTATGCAGATTAAAATTGCGTCATTACCACACGATTTCAAGGAAGTCCTCTGAGTGACACAGAGAAGACAATCCTGGGGGTAACGTCTAGTTCTTTGAAGGTATATTAACTTCTTCATTAGGGATCCTTTGTGCTTTGCATGTTCGCTTAGATAAATCTCTTCTCACTTGAAGTCAGAGCGAGTTGAGCGACTTATCTATTTAATCAAGCAGAAGTTACACCTCAATTCGGATAGTGAGGCCAATCCGAGTGTTAGGCGAGGAGATGTAATCAAGGAAAGGTTGATCTATTACGAATTTCGAGGAAAGTATTAATTTGGAAGTTGTATATCCTTGCTTGACAGATAACTTGGGAGCTAAGGTGTACAGTCCATAAAATGGGTATGAAGTATTGCAAAAGAAAAATACCCAGATCGAGGAAGTTCTTGTTAAAAGTAGTTATCTAAATCCACCTTAATTCGAAAATGGGGAAAAAATGAGATAACGAAATGTGGAATGTGGAGAAATCAGTGCCTTACATTTGCCTTGGGCCAGATTTTGGCGAGATGTCGAAATTCAATCATTACTCTACGAATTGATCGTTCCTCTGGTATTTCTCTTTATGTGTCTCTTTTATGATAATTATTCAGTATTCATTTCTTGTTATAGAATTTAGTTTTACTTTCATTCATTTATTTCAGTTATTCCTAATTTTCATTTTCTTGCGATTAGTTTAATTCCCAGCTTTTAAGCGAGTGCGTTATCAGCCCGATGGTCCAAATAGTATGAATCTCAAGTGATCAGGGTAGTTGATGAAAAGTGCAGGAGATCTCATATTATTATTATTGTGTGTGTGTGTTGTATTATTGTGTATTGTGTATTGTGTATTATTGTATTATTATTGTATTATTGTATTATTTATTGTAATATTTGTGTGTGTCTACTGTTATTATTGTGATTTGTTGAGGATCGTTGGACTTAATCCATTTTATTGCCATTCGACTGTGCACTTACGGAGTGTATCTTACCGAAACCAAAATTGGAAATGATAGATTATAGGAGATCCTTGGGTCTCAACAAGTTTTATGGCGAAGTTGCCAGGGATTAGACAATAGTCCTTTGGTAATAACAACATATAAATTTGTAAAGGTGGTTCGGTGAGAGTCAACAAGTTTTATGGCGACTCCCCCAAACTTAAAATTTTGCTTGTCCTCAAGCAAAGAAAAAGAAAGAATTGTTTGTCCTCAAACAAGAAGGACATTTTAATTTTATTTTTTGTAGTATTCAATTTAAAATGCAATTCAAGGTATGCAGAATTTTCCATACATTTAACTTCAAGTCCAGTTCAAGGTTGGTCTCTACTCTTTATGTTATGCAAACTATCATGTTGAGATTGTTTTACAAACAATATACTCGTTGGATCCTGTTGAATAATGAATCACATTCCTTTCTCAATTTATGGCTGAGTCATTTAACCTAAAGTTCTTCACGCCTTGATTGTTTCCATTCTTCGATTCCATAAGCTTGTTTTCATATTGATCTCCGCCTAATGCTAGGTGATTTCAGCCTTGAGATCAATGTAGGTCTTTTGGGCTTATATTGTTAGGCTTGGGCAATGGTAGGATGAGAAAAGGAATTTTGGAGTTAGGATTACCACTGAACATTTTCTCTTCTTTCTACCCTTTCCTTCTTATAGCTTCTTCACAATAAATTCCCCTAAACCGTGTTTGAGACTGACTTTTGATTTCTTGATTCGAATTTATACCCCCTATTTCACCTTGTAATTTCAGCTTTGGGGAGAATTCTCTTATTTTGCTACCATTTAGGGATAGTGCTAATGTTTAACTTTTAGGCTTTCTAACACCCATAGTGAACTTTGGGTTGTAGCTCCAGTACAGAGATAGTGATAGGGTACTAGGTGTTGGAAACACCCCTCGGAACAATTGTTCGAGAGGTTAGGCCCTGAGATAAAACTTATCCCTAGAGCCTTCTTTTATTTGCATTTCTGTTCTTTTCCTTTTCTTGCATTCCTTTTGGAGTTCAGGAAACATATGATCCCAAATCTTGTTCCTTCTTCTTTCTTGAATTCTACAGGTAATCATTGGTTAACTCTTGAAGAATTGAATTTTACGTATGTGTTGGGTTTTCATTAGTTTACTTTGAAAAATCGATCGGTTTGCTCTCAATTCATGGAACTAAGGTGTATGCATCGACATATTAATAAGGATGGCTAGAATGGCTCAAAGCGTCAGAATGGCTGCATCATTTCTTGTCATTTGTATCACCCTAGGATTTCGCCTCGTCGATAATCTAACAAGTGCAGAATCTGGACTAAACAGTTGTGACTAACTATAAAGAGTATGTTGACCCATCTTTATTTATGAGTAATTAAGTTAATTGATATTCAATAGGTTCCTTGACTTACTGTTCATACCACAAACTCAAAATACGCTTCGTCTCCATCCGTCGTATTTCCTCTCTGTGACCGGACCTATCGCTTAAATATAAGTATTTATCTCTGCAATTAAACTTAGATACATTTTGTCCTTATTCGTACTTTTTTTTTTCTCATTTCAGCTTATTCCTATTCTAACTGCATCATTCAATTAGGCTAATGAACTTTCTAGACTTATTCGAACTATTTCCTATTTTGATTTCCTAATCATTCAACAACAAGGTAACATAACTAAACAATCAATGTGAACTCCCCCATCTAAAACCCATCTCATCCCATCTCCCAATATCTGAGTGGAGAAGGATTGTTGGCAACTTAAGGAATGGATATATTTCTTTTTTCTCTTTGCTCACGTGAGTAGATATTTTGGGGATCCGTGCCGTGCGGGTATTCCAAATGAGTTTGGGAAACTCTACTTCATTCTTCTCTTTTGCTTTCCTTCTCGGCTTGCTCTTCAATGAAGATTTGATCGGAGTAGTCCACCCTTTCATTCAGCTTGATCTCGTTCTCTTCCCGTGCCATTCATTGTATTTTCCATCTCCGTCATTATTTTTAAATTCGAGAGATTATTGTTTATCGATCTAAGTTTTCCAACCATTCTACCCGCCTCAGAGGCTTCTCGCCTCCCTTTGATTCTCATTCCTCGCCATCCAACCTCTTCGAAATCCCTTTGTATAGACTTGTATAGAATTCGGGGACCCCTTGATCCGATCATCCCATTTTGTTAGAATGTTTTTCTTTCTTTCTCTTCATGATGGCAAGAGTCGAGAATCGCTCCTAAACTGATTGTTATAGAAACGTCTCAATCACCTTGAGTTTCCTAAGTATGCCGCTCTCTTTCCTCCATTTCTTTCTTGAAATCTTCCCCTTGCTGCTTAAATATCCCTTTCGCTGTTTCTTCTCTTTTCTCGTCTTCCGCTCTTTCTCGTTTCTCCGAAATTCTAATTCAACCTCTTTCTCTTTCTCCCCGCAGCTTCCGATTCAAACCTTCTTCTTTCTCTCAGCTCTTCTTCCCATTCTTGGCCCTTTAATTCTTTTTCATAAACTTCTTCCCCGAATTGCTGTAACCTCCACTCTTTCCCCTCGTTCCATCTTATTTACTTAAGTGGTGAGCATTTGCATGATTGTTTTGTTCGTCCCATAGAATTTTCTCCTGTTCTACGAATAATACGCCTTGCGTAGAGGAGAATGGCTAAAAAGGAAAGGAAGAATCCTTTGAGACTAATATCTGCCTTGGAGTGTACGCAAATGTGAAATTATGACTATCTGGAGGAGTTTTACATGTTCATTTCTTAACTTCTCTTCTTTGTTGAAGCTTCTTCTCTGTTTTAATCATGCCCCTTTTCTTGGTTTTGGTCCCTTTGCACATCACAATGATAAGTGGTGATCGGAGGAACTAACTGTCTGCTTCCCAATTCCCCTCTAACTCCGATATGACATAAGATTATAGCTATTCTTTGGATAAGGGGATCAATCCTCTTCTGTTCCCTTCGTGATACCTCATTATCGAATTTTCTATTATAGTCCCTATGTTAATCTTATACCCCTTCAGAATGGCGTATAACATCACAGCTTCCTGTTCTCTCACTGTGCTCAGATGTCTGGTTGGAACTAAAACAGAGGCTAAGAAATAAAACCATACCTTGGCCTCCTCAGTGAGGCTTCCCCTGTTCAGGGTTTTTGGTCCTTCTTTTTCTTGCCTCAGATTCGCCTTCCCGTCAGTGAGTTTTTGATTCTCTTCAAATGCGGTTTTTCTAAGCTTTTTGAATTTCGCCCCATGTTTGTGTCACATGCATTTCATAGGCTTGATTAATGGCTTTGTGCTCATATGGCACCATATTCCTCGCGTGGTTTGTATTGTCCTTCTGCCTGCAGTTAATTAGAACTCTCTTACTCACTGCTTTGCATATCACGCTCTTCGATGCGTGAAGGTGTCCCAAACCTCTTTTTCAATCATTTCCTTGAAGGGTGATAGGGTTTTTGAATCTTCTTTCGACTACGAGAGCACTTTCGGCGTAATGTTTCCTCCCGATTCGAGTAGGCTTCTTAGGCACAAAATCTTGATTTCCTCTTACGTACTTTCTCCTTTCCTTTTTGGTGTTTCCTTGAGCCCATTGGTCCCTCGATGCTTGACGGGCATTCCTTCATTCGAGTTCTTCTGTTGGTTTCTTACCACCTGCTTCGGTTGCGTTTTCCTCTGAATTCTTCTTGGTTAAGTGTATTGCTGAGGTTCAGCCATTTTGAGGAAGGAAGTTTCTGAAGATTTCGAGACTAGGGTTGCTAGGGCTTAGAATCGGAGGAGGATAGAGGAGCTTGTCCAGGTTACAGAAGTGAGTAGAGATTGGAAAAAGTTCCTGTCGTTGCAGTGAATCAAAATTTATGAAACTCTAGCCAATTATATCCCATTCATTCACATGTCGCAGCTTTAATACCACGAAGCAAGATATTTGTCATTTAAAATTAGAAACGAAACTTTAAGTAGATCATCGGCTCATCCTCCTGTTGTAATACAATATTCGGCCCAGTATTACCAATGTCGCAGCAACTTCCGCACATTCTCACCTTGGCACCATCTTTAGCTCAATCTGGCTTTTCATTCTTTAGCTACTCTAACATCTCGGCATCTGAAATCAATTTTCCTACGACAATTCTTTCATATATTCAATTTACTTTTCATAAAATTCAGATAGGGAAAAGAATGCTTCCCTTTTTCCTATATTCTCTCCTATGAGCTGCTGAAGTTGTCCATCAGTTGCTCCTTCCTCCTTCTTTGCATTTTTATTCACGCAACCTGCAATACTAACAGAATTGATTATCAAACTGATCCTATATTAATTGCTAATAAATCAAAACTAATTCCCTACTTCAAAATTCATTTAGTAAATTAGAAATTCAGATTTCCTATGGGTTGCCTCCCGTGGTGCTCCGTTTGAGTCCACTAATTTGGACTTCTTGTTGTATTCCTTCTTTTCCTCGAGAACCAATTGGAGTTCTTCCTTTCCTTCCACATTGAGATAATGCTAACCTTTGTCCATTGACCTTGAATTCTTCCCGTTGCTCGACTTTAATGTGCACTCGAATGTAGTACTTGATATCGCTATTATATAGTCCGCTCGGTTGGATTTTAATTTCCTGAAACAACTTGATCCTACAAATTGAAAAGTAACTTTTGTTCCCACATTTTGAACTCTTCCTTAGGATTTTCTGATCATGCCATTTCTTTGTCTTGTCTTTGTATATTCTAGCATTATCACTTAGGCTTCCGTTTCTTAGTTCTTCAGTTCGAGACGGTTGGAGCGATCTTTCTTCCCTTACGACCTTAAAATCAAGTTTAACTTCTTGATAGCCCACATTGCCTTGTGTTCTAATTCAAGAGGTAGATGACATGGTTTGCCAAAAACAACTGGTATGGGGACATTCAATGCAGAGGTTTTGTATGCGATCCTATGCTTGAAGTGCATCATCGAGTTTGGAAGACCCGATCCTTCACCTTGAGCTCATGATCTTTTCAAGTATTCTTTTGATCTCCTGTTGGAAATTTACGCTTGTCCATTGGTTTGGGGATGATAGGCTAAACATAACATGCTTGATGCCATACACTGCTCATGAGTTTGCAAATATTTTGTTTGCAAAATGGGTTTTCCTTATCGGCTAATGATGGTTCAGGGGGTTCGAGCACGCTCGATATATTATTTTTCGATGTCGCGCCAGTGATCGGCTATTTTGAAAAGTCTTTGATGAATCCTATGTGCGATCCAGCATGCCCCCGAAACTTCTTACTCCTTTTCTTTGTGGTAGGTGGTGCAAGAGTCTTGATAATAGTGGATACTTTGGACTAATTCGACTTCTAATCGATAGCGGAAATTTTTATGCGAACGATTCATACATTATATAAAATGGCATTTTCCCAATTAGGTGCTAGGCATTTGTCTTGGCATCTTTGAAATCTTTTGTTCCAGTTGTTTAAACAACTGATCAAAGGCGGATCCACGAAGTAAAATCATCCATGAAAATCTCCATTACTTAACTGACGAATGCGAGAATATAGGCATCGTACTTTCTGGAATGTATTTGGTGCATTACATAACCCAAAGGCAGCATCCTTACGAAGGCAAAAGTACCATAAGGGCATGTGACGTGGTCTTCTCTTGATATACAGTGCGATATGTCGATTATATCACGAGTACCCATCGAGAGAAAACAAAAGTGGATGTCTCTTTAACCTATCCAACATGGTCGATGAAAGGCAAGAAAATGATCCTTTACAGTTTCTTTGTATTCAACTTCTATAATCAATACATACCCTCCATCATCAACTGTTCTTGTTGGAATCGAATTCATTTCTTTCATTTAAGTCTTTGATAAACCCCCTTTGGAACCACATGGCTGGAGGCTCACCCAAGGGTATGCGATATAGCGTAGATAAAACCGGCATTTATGATTTAAGCACCTCCTTCTGACTGCTTCGCCGTCTTTGGATTCGACTCTCGGTGTTCTACGGATGGTTTGAAGTCTCTTCTAGCGGAATCTCTTATGCATGCAAATTGATGGTGATACCCTTCAGCTCTTGATGGACGACGGCGATTCCTTATGCTTCCTTAATATTTACAGCAATCTTTGTTCCTCATTCTCATAATTTTCTTGAAATGATCATTTGGGTTTTTCTTTGGTAATTCTAAGTAAGGCATACTTTAGGTGACATGGCAACTCCTTTAAAAACTAACCCTTACATCTTGGTCTCTTGATGAATTTCCTCTTTTTCACTATCTTCCCCATTATCTTTTATTGTTTGTTTCAAGCTCAACACGAGTTTCTTGACATAAGGCTGTTGTATGGAAATTCGAGAATAGGCGTCTTCGATTATCTTCCAGGAGAATTCATCTACGTTTCATTGATAAAAGCTGAGTGTTACAATCATTGTTAACATCGAGTTGGAAATGGAGACAAAATCCAGCTACATTGTAACCTTCCTTTTCCTGTCTATATTTTCATCTTTTAATCCACGTTAAACACGGCTTCTTCTCAGGCCCTTAAGATGAGAACTCCTTTTTGCATGTCAATCAAGGCTGCTCCAGTAGCTAGGAATGGTCTTCCTAATAGTAGGGGTACTTGTGAATCTTCTTCCATATCCAGAATGATGAAGTCTATTGGGAATACAAACTTCCCAACAGTGACCAACACATCTTCAATGACCCATTGAGGTTTCACTATCGTCTATGCGCCATTTGAAGAGTAGAGTTGTGGAATAAGCTCCACTGAGCTTAATTTCTTATGGAAAGGGCATCAGTTGATACTAGCTCTGGCGAGTCACATAGAGCTTCATGGAATTCCATTCCTCGACTATGCAAGAGAATTTGGCTGAAACTGCAGGTCCTTCATCTTTGCGGTAGTTCGCTCACGATTCACGCATTGCAGTGGCGGTGAGATTCCTTATTCATGCCTCTTATTTTCTTTTCTTACTGATGTGTCGCCCGGAAATTTTTGCATAAAGTGGCATGCAGTCACCGTAGTGAAGACATGTCTCCCGAAGCACGGAAAGTCTTGAGGAATCTTGTAAAACTGCTCCTCCATCTTTGATTTCTGCAGTCTTTGTGGAAGTAGTGCTTTGAGCCTTGTTCTTGGATGTTCTTCTTTTACCTCCTTCTTTGTCATTCTCCGGTGTCTCTTTCCTTTACGGTCTTGCTACTCCTTTGTCGTCACCTTTTTCTTTCTTCTCTTCTAATTCCTTCCCACTCTCGGTGCCACGACCCGTGGTCTTTTGGGTTCTTCCTTGTGTCACTTGGGAAGGTGGCTTTCCTCTTGGCTGCGGGGTTAGGGCGTTGCCTACTTGTGTCTCCAGGTTCTTCAGGGATGCATTAGTAGTGTTCTGAAAAATTTGAGAATTGGTAGCGGTGTTTCAATTCTCGAACTTTGTTCATGGAGGTTAATGACTTTTATTATCCCATAAGGCGCAGCATCTGTTCCTCGAATGGGGCCCTCCTCGACCACAGTACTCATTCTGTGCTTTCGTTTAGTCTTCAACTCTTCTTATTCAGGAACCTTGGTGGTTCGTGATACCCTTGATGAGGTTACGTCACACTTGTGGGCCTTGAAAAGCCCCTCCACCATACGAGAAGTTTCTCATGGTTCTGAGTCTTTGGGTGATAATGTCTTTGGAAGAGGTTAGGATTGGGTTTGAAATGAAGTAAGCTTTTGGCTCACCCCAGATAATTAACCTCTTGACATCATAAAGTCCTTCGGTTACTCTTTAAGTACTCCCTTCATTAGCTCCCTTTCAATTGCTCCTATTTCATGAGCGGTGTGTGTCTTTCTTTCTTGCTTGTCTAACCTGTGCATAATGGCATCCAACTTGGCCTCCATGGCCGTCATCTTGCTCAGCTCCATAATCCCCTTTCCTCTGCTGCTTCCTCTTGAAAGCTCAGAAGGAGTTTTCATGTTACATTTAGCGGATCTTGATCGACTCTTTTCTTGTGACTTTTTCGTTTGTGAATGCTCCATGACATGAAATCAATGATCCCCTTTGATATATCATTCATAGCATGATATACAATGTCATCTGAATGTGAGATCTATTCCATGCATGGGACATCTTCTCGACAACCGTTTGAATCTTTCGGGCTATACGAGGCTTTCATCTTCCCCTTCTTTGGAACACGATGATCTCTCTCCTTCTCTCTCTACGTAGTTTAGAATTTGGGAAAGAATGTCTACCTAGGAAGGCCTCTAGCCAATTCTTCCCAAGTATCAACGGAGACAGTAATGATTCATACCATCTTAAAATTCTTTGTATCTCTTAGGAGAATGGGAATAGATGCGTTTATAATAGTCTCACCCCATTTAGCCATGAGTATTAGCCGTCCTGAGGAATCTTCCCAGTGCTCGTTTGGATCTTACGTGGGATGACCGATGCGATCTTCTTTGGACCATTGTGTCGATCTTGGTTTTTCAATTCAAAATTATTAGCATCAATGCGGGGTACATCGATCGCTGAGTATTCTTCATATAATTGGTCTCGAAATCCTCCATTGTATGTGGTGGTAGGCCTTCTAGCTCCTCACATATTTCAACGATCCTGCCTTTCTTCATGGTTTGAGTTTACTGCCTTCTGGTCTTTTCTCAAGCTTACGGCGTCTTCTCTATTTAAGTAATCGGTGGAATCGGATCGGTGTTACATTTCTATGCATCAAAGTTTTAAACAAAACACACTCCCATTAATAGGATTAGTCAAATTATCAAACAATATTCAATGTGTTCGTTGTAAGTTAGTGGCCAAATTGAACCACTGCTTGAAACGCTATTTTTGTTCTTTTTCTTTTTAAAAATAATTGTCCAAATTAGTATTTCCTTCTTTCATCTGAATATTGATTACAAATTCTTTACGATCCGGCGTGTGCCGTAAAACTTGTTGACTCTCACGAACCACCTTTGAGAATTTATATGTTGTTATTACCCGAAGGACTATTGTCTAATCACACGGCAGCCATGTAAAACTTGTTGAGACCCGAGGATCTCTATAATCTATCATTTCTAATTTGGTTTGTGAGATACAACTGCTTGAAGTGCAATTCGACAAGTAATAAAATGGATTTAAGTCCAGATATCGATCCCACGAGAGATCTCGAATTTTTTCATCAACTACCAGGGTACTTGAGATTCATACTATTTGGATGCATGGAGTTGACCTCTAAAGTTGTTCGGCTTAAAAGAGTGAGGAATTAAATGTCGCAAGAAAATGAAAATTAGGAATAACTGAAATAAAATGAATGAAAGTAAAACTAAATTCTATAACAAGAAATGAATACTGAATAATTATCATAAAAGAGACACATAAAGAGAACAGCTGTAGTGAACGATCAATTCCTGTAGTGAGTAATGATTGAATTTCTTGATTATCTCAGTTTCAAAATCTGTCAAGGCAAATGTAGTGCGTTTGGATTTCTCACACTCCACATTTAGACATCTCGTTTTCTTTGATTCTCTCGAATTCTGAGGATTTAGATAACTACTTTGCTCAAGAACTTCTGATGCAGGTATTTTCTTTTCTTGATACTTCATACCCATTTATGGGTGTACACCTTAGCTCAGTGCTCGGTCAAGCAAGGATATACAACTTCAAATTACTCTTCCTCGAAATTAGAATAGATCAACCTTTCAACGATTGAATCTCGGTGGCTGCAGGATTGGCCTCACTATCGAATTGAAATTGAAATCTACCTTGATTAAATAGATAAGTCGTTGACTCGTTCTTGACTTCAAGTAGGAAGGATTTATCTAAGTAGTTGCCTACCGTATGAAAAGGATCCCTAATAGCGGAGTTAATATACCTTCAAAGAACTGACGTTACCCCAGGGATTGTCTTCACATTATCCTTTCAGGAGGACTTCCTTGAAATGTCCCGAGGGTAATGGCCTTGATTCTTAGCAGGTATAGAAAGGCTGAGTATTCAGATCCAAAATCAATAAACCCATAATAAAGTAAATTCATAAAAGCTGAAATGAACAGAATCTTGGAAAATACTACGGGAAGATTAATTCTAACTAAACGTTCTCTTAATGGAAAAATTTGAGTTCTTGATTCTTGCATCACACTCTGACATTCAACGATCAATAGAGCAGCAGTGGAAGCTGGAACAATCGAATTTGAGAATTTGTAAATTTATCGTTCAGGTAGTAATTGAAAAGAAATTGATTTGACGTCGACCCATTTCAGCGATAACATTGAATCCAAACAAAACAAGCGAAAAGAAGGGAAAAAATCTGAGAACAATCTATTCTAAAATGACGAAAGAAAAAAATAAAAAAAGAAAAGAAAAGAAGAAAAGAAAATAAAGTGAAGCCTAGGCTGCGAGATCTCTCGATGCGCTGCGACTTGCGTTTGATGCAGGTAGCCTTATTTATAGGGTTTCTTAGTTGGAGCCACCAAACCCGATATGACATGCTGTGGATTTCAGGTACGGGCTGATTCTTGCTCCGATTGTGGCCTCGAGTTCTCTTGTCGCGACAGCCGAATCATGTCGCGACATGGGAGAAGCGTTACGCATCTTATGGTAGTGCGTTCATGTTGTCACGACATCAATCTCATGCCCTTGCAGGTTTCAGTTGATCGCTTGTGATGTTGCGACATCATGGCCTTGTCGCGACATCCATTCTAATTCTGTGCAGTCTTCAATAGTTTGTTCCTGATGTCGTGACATGGGTTCAAGTCTCCTACGCTTTACTCTACGGATTTGTCATGATGTCGCGACCTCGGTTTTCTTGTATCGCGACATCAGCTCAGGAGGCTGCTTGTTTCCTTGAGCAGATTTCCCTGATGTCGTGACAACCAAACTCATGGATTTCGAAGCCTTGGTTGATCTCCTCTTGATGTCACGACTTCGCGTTAAGTTTACGCTGTGACAACGGTTGTTTCTTGGTGTGTGACATCAGTCTTCTTGTCGCGACATCCTTGGCCTTCTTGAAGTTGCATTAGTTATTTATGATGTCGCGACTTAGGACTTCTATTGCGACATCACTCTTTTAATTTACGCTCCTTCTTGGTGCCTGAGCGGTGTTTCACATCACGACCTGCATCAACGCTTTAATCTTCCTGATGTCGCGACCTCGGTAGGTATGTAGACTACTGTTGCATCAATGGCTGGAGTCGATTGTACCAATTTTCTGCTCTTGTCATTAAAATGCATTTTTATCCACTTATTCTTTGTATTTTTCATCTTTCTTGCTTCATACCCTTTGTGACAAATTGGTAGGTTTCTTCATAGTGCGTATGTTAAATATTATTTTAACTAAAAATCAAACGAGAAAATGGACTAAAGAGATGACTTTTAAGCTCATGTTTATTAAGAAAAGCATGAAGTCGAAACAATATGAATTAAAGGTGAAGAATTTAACATCTAATGGTTATAATTTGCTTCACCAACAAACATAAGGTCTAGGTTGAAGCCCCACTTTGCATAATTAAATACTTATCTTTTGTTTTTATTTAAAAAATAAGAAAGAAAATTAAGGACAGAAGAAATTGAGTAAAAAAAAAAAAAATTTTTTTTATAGCTAAACATTTTATTTATAATCTTTATAAAATTATCTCTTATCTATTATATAGAGGTTAGAAAATTTAAAAGAAATTAGATAATAAAAGTGAATCCAACATATAGAAAAGAGGATAATGTACAAATAATTAGAAACTAAAAACAAAATAAAATAAAAACTAAACTAAAAACATAAGAAAATAAAAGCAATGGACATGAAACAGTAGAACTGGTCAAGGCTAAAGGAAAGTAAGGCAAGTAAGACTAAGGAGGCTTTGTTATTTTTAATTAATATTGAATAAACTTTTTATTTAGATGAATATTAAATAAGATTTAATAGTGTTAAGTATTAAATATTTTTTTTTTAGGCGAGCAGCCAATGAGACACCTATAAATTAGTCAAGTGATAAAATAATAGAGAAATTTCTTTGTCACATGGAATATGTGGGACAACTAAAATCAGAGTAGAAGGTTCTGTTAATTAAGAACGAGAAAATTAAGGGGTGGAAGCAATCTTTTCTTTCCTCCACCAGCAGACAATCCATCTCTCTCCTTCACAAAATCCATTGGCAGAAAACCATCTTAGCATTTCCCAAGGTAAAACCATCTCAACCAGTTGTCGACCTTGGAAACAAACTCAGGGGGCATTATAGTACTGACGGTCACTTTGATTTAAACCCCGTTCGTTATAAACAGTTTTTCTCCGATTTTCCAAACAATTAAAGAAAAAAAAAATAGAAATACCCCCCTAACTCCTAAGTCCATGTAGATCCGCCACCGATCTCAACATCTCACAACATCACAAGAGTTGTCAGCTCGATTACTTCCCTTTGAATCACCGTATCAACCGAAAATCAAATTTTTGGTAAAGGAACTTCTAGAAGACCTTCGACATCACTACTTAATTTTTTTAATTGGTATCTCATTGGCGTGGAACATGCTTCAAAACCACCCCACGAATTTTCCCAAGCGATGATGCTTTTTAGCCGGATGGGAATTTGGAGCGTGTGGGGGTCGTTGGGAGACGGACCGGATCGTTTGTGGGAATTTTGGGGATGCGGGCGTACAGTTATGCAGGCTGGGGTAGGATCATTTTGCCTTGTTGATGCCATGGACTCAGATAGCATAACTTCTGCAAAACAACAGGAAGAAGGGGCTCGGCCGAGCTGCGTCAGTGGCCGCTCTCCGATCTTAAGTCGGTTTCTTTCTTGGAAAAGGAGGCTGCCCAGGCGAATGTGTTGCATATGAGTATGCGTCTGAGAGTGCGTACCTTTCACCGATGGGGTGGCCTTGTATTTATAGTGGATGATCATGACAACTTTCTTAATTGGATTATGATACTGAATAGTATGTTTCTGGTGGATGATGATCTTTAGATAGTATGTTTAGTTGGAGGGGATGATGTATTACTCTCATTGGGTAGGAGATTTTATTTCCTTATTGTAAACCCAATTAATAAAGGGATAATTGAGGGTGGTAATATCTTACTTTCCTTATTGATAAGATTTGGTTTGATTCTGAGGATAAGTAGTTATTGAGAATTATCTACTTTCCTCATTGAAGCGAGATTTAGTACGATTCTGAGATAGCGATTATTGAAATTATCTACTTTCCTTATTGGCGAGATTTAGTGATTTGCGGGATGTGGGCGCTGATATCCTATCATGACCAGAGCCAGTGGTTGGAAGCACTGTTTTTGAGCTGATGTGGAGTGGAGTGTTTTATAGGGCACGCCTCTCCTTTGGGCCTAGTAAGTGACTTTCTTGGCCTTTCATTTTCAAACCTCATCGGTTGCCCCGACCCTTGTGCACGTGTGCGTGGGAGCGAGACTATATCATTTCTTGTATCGGGTTTGATTTCATGTGTCGGCTCGGAATTTTGGATTAGTTGGGGTTTGTATCGGCGGAGTGCGTACGTGATGACTTTCCGGTTCGCCACTTTGCTCTACTTGTGCTCTTGATGTTGCATGAATTAAATGGCACAAATTGAGCGTGCGAGTTGAAGCAGTTGAGCTCTTCAAGCGGCGGGTTGAGGCTCCATGGGGTGACCGCTGATGGAGTGGTCGTTAGGGTGTGTGGCACTGGATGGAGTAGTTGAGCCCTTGGCCCCGGGGCTGCTTGTACTCCGTCGGCTGATTTACAGGTTAGGGCGATTCTAGGGTTTGCATGGCACGTGGGAATGATTGAGCTGCGTGAATCGGGCCGGATGGTATCAGTTAATGATTTTGCACAGGCTGATATGATTCCTGGATTCCATGACTTGTTTTTGGCAGAGCTCGTCAAATTGAGCGGCTGACCTCTATTGATTGATTTGCATGAGTTGTATTGATTTCTTGACTGCATGACTTGTTTTTGGTGGAGCTCGTCAATTCGAGCTGCTAATCTCCATTGGCTGAGTTGCCTGGGTCGAATTGACTCCTTAGGCTGCATGGCCTGTGTTGAGTAGATGAACTCGTCCATGTGAGCTGCTGGGCTCCGTCGGCTGAGTTGCTTAAGTTGAAGCTAGCTGGAGGAGCTGCGTGCAGCCACGAGAACCGGTTGGGCGGGCTGTCCCATGAGCTGGGAGGAGCTCGTTTATGCGAATTGTTGGGAAGAGCTCGTCAGTGTGAACTTGTTGGGAAGAGCTCGTCAATGCGAATTGCTGGGAAGAGCTCGTCAGTGTGAACTTGGGAAGAGCTCGTCAATGCGAATTGCTGGGAAGAGCTCGTCAGTGTGAACTGGGAAGAGTTAGTGCGATCACGAATAGTTAGGTAATTTCGTCGATGCAAATTCTTTGAGGAGGAAGAGGCTCGTCGGTGTAGACTTTGGGAAGAGCTCGTCAGTAGAATTCTGAGGAAGAGCTCGTCGGTTGACGGTTGACCATCGGTTGTCTTGCATGGAGTTGAACAAATTCCTTAGGTTGTGGCCCCCTTTTGGCCCGAGAAGTCTTCAATGGTTGGAGCGAGTAGAGCTAGTTATTAGGGAGGCGTTGGTGAGGCTAAAGTCGGAATGCGTGTAGGAGCTCGCCATGTTGGCTGATGGGAAGGCTTCGTCAGTAAAAAATAATGCTTGGGGCAGATCCATCGAAGAGGGCGGTGAAGGGCTCGTCGGGGATGAACGGTGGGAACTGCGTCCATATCGAGGAAGAGCCGTCGATATGAATTGTAGGATGGGCCGTGCATGCGATGTGCAGTGAAGGCGGATCGATGTGAGATAGTAAGAAGGGCGATCTGTTTGGAGATGCGGTGAAGTGCTTTGTCAGTGAGATGTGGGAGCTCAGTTGGTCTTAGTTGAGGGGAGAGCTCGTCAATAGGAATTTGTAGGAAGGAGCCCGTGCGATTCGTGTCTCGGTGAAGGGTACCGTCAGTAATGAATAGTAGGAAGGGCCCAGAGTATGTTTGAAGTGCGGTGAAGGGGGCTCGTGAGCGAGAATAGTAGGGTAATCAGTGCGAGTTGAGGGGAGAGCTCGTCGATAGGAGGTAGGAAGGAGCCGGAAGTCTGTCCGATGTGCGATGAAGGGCTGGGTGATATGAATAGTGGGGAAGGGCCCGTGCGTTTGAGTGCGAGTGAAGGGCTCGTCAGTCGGCTTGTTGCGAGCTCGTCCATGTAAATAATAGGGGCGCTCGTCGGTGGTAGTTTTGGAAGGCTCGTCAAGTAGAGTTGTTTGAAGGAGCTCGTCGGGTGGGGCCATTGGGAAGGCTAAGTCGGGTGGGCTGATGCGAGGCTCGTCCATGTAAATAATAGGGGCTCGTCAGGTAGAACCTTTTGGAAGAGCTCGTCAGGTAGAGCTATTGGGAAAAGCTCGTCAAGTAGAGTTGTTTGGAGGAGCTCATTACGAGTGAGCCATTGGGAAGGCTCGTCGGGTAAGTGTGCGAGCTCGTCCATGTAAATAATAGGGGCTCGTCGAGGTCGAGCCGTTTGGAGAAACTCGTCGGGGTGGAGCTATTGGGAAGAGCTCGTCGAGTAGGTTGTTTGGAGGGCTCGTCGGTGAGGCCATTGGGAGAGCTCGTCGGGTAGTATTGCGAGGCTCGTCATTATGGAAATGGCAGGGGCTCGTCAGGTAAAGCCGTTAGGAAGAGCTCGTCAGTGGGGCTATTGGGGAAAGGCTCGTCGAATTAGGTATTGCGAGGCTCGTCCATGTAAATAATGAGGAACTCGTCGGGTAGATCATTGGGCGGGAAGCTCGTCGGAGAGGAATTTGTTGTAAGAGCATTTCGTCGGAGTGTAGATAATAGGAGCTCGTTAAGTAAATTTGTGGGAGCTCGTCGAGGTGGCATTGTAAGAACTCGTCATGTAGATAATAGGAGCTCGTCGAGTAGAGCAGATGGGAAGAGCTCGTCAGTGGAAGCTGTTATGTGACTCGTCCGTAGATAAGACTCGTCAGTAGAATTTGTTGTGAAGAAATAAATCGGGAGAGGTATTGTAAAGAGCTTATCGAGATTGGAAGTAATAGGAGCTCGTCGAGTAAATTTGTTGAGAAGAATAAATCAAGTGAAATTTGTTGTAGGCTCGTCCATGTAGATAATAGGGCTCGTCAGTGCGATCGTTAAGGAAGAGCTCGTCAGTGAAATTTGTTATGGGGCTCGTCCATGTAGATAATAGGGACTCGTCAGAGAGTAGAACACATTGGGAAGAACTCGTCGGTGAAGCTGTTATGGAAAGCTTGTCAGGAGTAGGTAATAGGAGCTCGATCAAGTGAAATTTCATTGGGAAGAGCTTCGTCGAGTAGTTGTTGTAGGCTCGTCCATGTAGATAATGCAGGAGCTCGTCGAGTGGAAATTTGTTGGGAGAGCTCGTCGGTGTTTGTTATGGAAACAGGTCAGGAATTGGGTAATAGGGCTCGTCAGAGTAGAGTACATTCCCCAGGAAGGAGAGAAACTCGTCGGGGAAGGCGTTGTAAGAGCTCGTCAGTGTAGATAATAGAGACTCGTCGAGTAAATTTGTTGGGAAGAGCTAAACGGAAGGCATTGTAAGAGCTAGATCCGTGTAGATAATAGATTTCGTCAGTAGAATTTGTTGGGAAGAGCTGTCAGTCAATTGTTATGGAAGCTAGTCCGTGTGAATAATAGGGGGCTCGTCAAGTAGAGCTGTTGGGAAGAGCTCGTCAGGTAGACTGTTGTAAGAGCTTGTCCGGGTAGGTAATAGGAGCTCGTCAAGTAGAGCTGTTGGGAAGAGCTCGTCGGTGGGTGTTAGCAAGAGCTACGTCCATGTAGATAATAAGACTCGTAGTAAATTTGTTGGGAAGAACTCGTCAGTGGAAATTTGTTGTAGAGCTCGTCCATTATAGATAATAGAGACTCGTCAGTAAAATTTGTTGGGAAGAGCTGTAGAAGGCTGTGTAAGAGCTTGTCGAGATTGAGTAATAGAACTCGTCAGTAAATTGACCCAGGAGAGCTCGTCGGGAAGGTATTATGGGCTCGTCAGTGTATATAATAGGAGCTCGTCAAGTAGAGATGTTGGGAAGAGCTCGTCAGGTAGACTGTTGTAAGAGCTCGTCCATGTAGATAATAGGAGCTCGTCAAGTAGAGCTGTTGGGAAGAGCTCGTCAGGTAGACTGTTGTAAGAGCTCGTCCGGGTAGGTAATAGAAGCTCTTTAAGTAGAGCTGTTGGGAAGAGCTCGTCAGGTAGACTGTTGTAAGAGCTCGTCCATGTAGATAATAGAAGCTCATCCCAGTAAATTAGTTAGGAAGAGCTCGTCGGGAAGGCTACATTGTAAGGCTTCGTCAGGTGTGAAGGATAATAGGAGCTCGTCAAGTGGAGGTATTGGGAGAGCTCGTCGGGTGGGGTTGTAGAACTTCGTCCATGTAGATAATAGAAGATTTCGTCAGTAAATTTGTTGGGAAGAGCTTCGTCGGGTATTTGTTGCCAGAGCTCGTCCATTTTAAATAGTAGGGGCTCGTCCATGCGAGGTTGAGGGATGAGCCCTCGTCGATATAATTAGTAGGAGTCCGTCTATACGGGAAGTCTGCAGTGAGGCTGCGTCAGTAAATAGTAGGAGGGCCCGTTTGTTTGGAAGTCCGGTGAAGGGCGTGGGGTTTTGAAAATAGGCGCGCGAACTGCTCACTAGAGCGAAAGGAGGCGAGGCCACATTAAACACGAAGCCCAGCGTCGACCCAGCGAAAGCCAGTCCCTACGCCCCAAATGCCGAGGATATGGATAATTGGGAAGACCCACATCCTGCATCCAGACTAATCTACTTAATAAGGAAAGTAGGATAATTCTCGAAATATATTGCTTATCACATGAGTGACTAAATCTTACTTGATAGGAAAGTAGGATAATTCTCGATAACTACTTATTTAGTAAATCAAACAAATCTTATCAACCAAGAAAGTAAGATATTACCACCCTCAATTATCCCTTATTAATTGGTTTACAATAAGGAAATAAAAATCTCCTACCCAATGAGAGTAATACCATCCTCCGACTAGGAAGCATCCTTGATGTCGTAAATTGATTAGAAACATACTATTCGATATCATAATCAATTAAGAAAGTTGTCATGATCATCCACTATAAATACAGGCCACCCCATCTCGGTGAAAATGCTCTCGGACATACTCATAGCCACAGCATTAGCCCTCTAAGCGTCTCTCTTTCTCTTAGAAAGAAAATGGCTTAAGCATCGGAGGCGGCCACGGCGCAGCCCTCGTAGAGCCCTTTTCTTCCTTGTTTTGCGAGAGAAGTGCACGTCGAACTGCGAGATCAACGGTGCAGCGATCCTACCTCAGCCCGGACAATCCAGACGCCTGCATCCCAGCCCACAAGCGGTCGGGTGGGCCAGTGACCCCATACGCTCAAACCCGATTAGGTTAAAAAAGCATCACTTCGGTTGGCGCCGTGCGTAGGAGCAGCGGTTTACGTACAAAATATAACTGATTTCTCAGTTACTGATGGTATCAACAAGGAACACAAGCAGGAGCAACGCCAATCCGCCAAGGATGCAGGACCAACCAAGCAACGCAGACAGCCTACCACCCGGCACATTAGAAACAATGCAAGCTAACACGAGCGGTGGGCGCTCATGCTCGCAGGCCGGCACGATAGAAGAGTTGGAGCAACACGGTAGGATGCAACGCCCACGGGAGACACGACGAGTTCAGGAAGGTCACAACTTCCCCTCCTCATGAAGGACAACACAACTCCTACAATGCAGTCCAACAAAAACTGGAACTGTAATCTTGTGTGGATCCCTACGGCGACATCAAACTCGACGCTTCATCTCGCGTTAGCCAGCCACGCACCGTAAGAGGCGCTATCCAAAGTATAAACCCATAGCAATGAAGCCGCCATCTATAAGAAGGCCAATGCACTCGAAATTACAGAAACTAGTTAAATTTCCGCTAATCAAGATTAAAGACGCCTCACCTTCCCAAAAGTCGAAGTCGAATGGTCGTGATAGCGTACCACTTTGACGAGTTCGTTTACTCCAAAGTGTGTCACGCTTTACCCGAGGAGTCGACTAGCCTTCGCCAATCGCCACTGCTCAATTGTCACTCCCACTTACACGCCATCTCTGGGCCAATCGCCACTCGGCCATCGCCACTCTGGCCATAACGCCACCGCTCAATCGCCACTTACATGATCGCCACCACAACGCCACCGGCCATACGCCACCGGCTACATCGCCATCACCAACGCCATTCGCTTACATCGCCACTGCCACAACGGCCGCTGGCTCCACCACTCGGCCACAACGCCACCCGCCAATCGGGCCACCTGGCCATCGCCACTACCAATCGCCACTCGCCATCGCCACCGGGCTCAATCGCCACTCGGCTCAACGCCACTCGGCAACACCGCCACTCGGCTCAATCGCCGCCGGCCGCTGACCGGCCACTCTCCGCTTGAACGCCACTGGGCGCCACGGGGCCGTCAGGAGCCCAGCTTGCTCCCCTTTGACGAGCTCTACTGCAGACAAGCCACGCCGCCAAAGTGAGTCGCATCAGCCAGTTACATTGCCAATTGGCGTACACAACACAGAGCCACGCCAAGCCAATTTGACGAGCCTCATCATGATGTTACGCCGCTTTCAAGAGTCGATCGGGCCAGTTAAGACGTTACCAAGGACATGGGCGTCCCCAGCCATGTCAAGCCACCTCGACGAGCCTCCACCTACTCAAGACAGCCACGCGCTGTGGAGCCACCAGCCAGCCACATCGCGCCATCTGGCTTGAACGCCACCACAAAGCCACGCCACAGGAGCCCGCTCACTTTGACAGCCCTACCCGCACAGCCACGCCAGCTCAAGAGTCGACCACCAGCTTCATCGCCACTGGCTACGCCACTCCGGCTACATCGCCACCTCCGGGCTACACGCTATCTCGGCTTGAACGCCACTAGGCCACAAACGCCGGTGATCGCTTGTTTCATTTTCTTGATGAGCCTCACTCAAGACAGTTACGCGCCTCAAGAGTCGCACCACCAGGGTTCATCGCCACTGCACAAATACCACTCGGCTACATCGCCACTCTCCCCCCACCACCGCCACTGCCACATCGCCACTCTACCGAACGCCACCGTTAGCCACGCCGTGGAGCCAAGTAATTCATATTGATCTAGCTCATCCTCAACTCGATGGATGAGCCCCTACTATTTACATCGATTTGAGCCCTTCCATCGACTCTCAAAATGATTGGCTCCTCCTACTATTTGCACGACGGTACCCTTCGCGCACCCGCATGCACGGGCTCCTTCTGTTAATTCATACTTGACGGGCTCATCCCTCAACTCAAATGGACGAGCCCCCTACTATTTATATCGACGAGCCCTTCACCGGACTTCAAATGTATCTGCCCTCTCCACTGATTTACATTGATTAGCCTTCAATGTGACTCCAGTACAGACGGGCTCCTTCTACACTATAGTTACCCAGGCTCATCCCTCAACTCGTATGGATCTAGCCCCTACTATTTAAATGGACGAGCCTACAATGCGCTTCACCCGACGAGCTCTTCCCTAACAAATTTTACTCGACGAGCTCTTATTATCTACATTTTAATAGCCATAACAAATTTACCCGACGAGCTCTTCCCAATGTACTCTACTTGATCGAGCTCCTTATTATCTACACCACTTTGACGAAAGCCTTACACAGCCTTCTCCTCGACGAGCTCTTCCTCCTTAACGAGCTTTACTTGGACGAGTCTTATTATCTCCATGGATCGAGCTCTTACAATGTTTCAATTCCGACGAGCTCTTCCTAACAACTCTACTTGATCTAGCCCGGCTACCTACCCGGACGAAAGCTCTTACAACAAACTACTCCGACGAGCTCTTTCCCTAAATTTCTACTTGACGAGCTCCTATTATCTACATGGACGAAGCCTATACAATTTCCACCCGACGAGCTCTTCTCCCAACAAATTTTACTGACGAGTCTCTATTACTCACCCTGACAAGCTCAATGCCTTCCGACGAGCTCTTCCCAACAAATTTCTACTTGACGAGCTCCTCAGCATTCATGGACGAGCTCTTCCTGGTCAAATTTACTTGACGAGTCTTATTATCTACATGGACGAGCTTCAACAATTTACCCGACGAGCTCTTCCCAACATCCTCTTTACCACGAGTCTTATTACTTACCCTGATAAGCTCTTACAATGTACTTCACCCGACTAGCTCTTCCCAACAAAGTTCTTACTTGGACGAACTCCTATTATTCATGGATGAGCTCTTACAACAAACCCACCGACGAAATTTTCCTTCCCAACAAATTGTGATTCGACGAGTCTTCTATTATCTACACCTGACGTAGCTCTACACGTTTCCACCCGACGAGCCTTCCCAAATGTTCTACTTTGACGAGCTCCTATTATCTACATGGACGAAATAAGCATACGTCACCCGACGAGCTCTTCCTAACAAATTCTTACTCGACGAGCTCCTATTACCTACTGCAATCTGACAAGCTCTACAATGATCTTCACTGATTTTAGCTCTTCTTTCCTCAACAAATTTCTACTTGACAAGCCCCTATTATCTACATGGACGAGCTCTTACAACAGCCTACCTGACGAGCTCTTCTCAACAACTCTACTTGACGAGCTCCTATTATCTACATGGACGAGCTCTTACAACAAGCCTACTGTGTGACGAGCTCTTCCTAACAGTTTACTGACGAGTTCCTATTACCTACTCCTGACAAGCTCTATACTCAGCCTTCCCGACGAAGCCTTCCCAACAAATTCTACTTGACGAGCCCTATTATCTACATGGACGAGCTCTACAACACCCACTTGACGAGCTCTTCCCACGCCTACTGACGAGTCTTATTATCTACACGGATCTAGCCTCCATACGCCTACCCGACGAGCTCTTCCACACTCTACTTGATCGGTCTCTATTATCTACACGGACGAGCTCTTACAACAGTCTTCCTGACGAGCTCTGCCCAATAGCTCTACCTGACGAGCCCCTATTATTTACATGGACGAGCTCTCGCAACAGTCTACCTGACGAGCTCTTCCCAATAGCTCTACCTGACGAGCTCTTCCAAACGGCTCTACCTGACGAGCCCCTATTATTTACATGGACGAGCTCTCGCAACAGTCTACCTGACGAGCTCTTCCCAATAGCTCTACCTGACGAGCTCCTCCAAACAGCTCTACTTGACGAAGCTCTTCCCACGCTTACCGACGAAGCTTTCCAAACGGCCTCTACTGACGGTAGCCCCCATTATTTCATGGACGAGCTCGCGAATGTCAATTGACGAGCTCTTCCCAATGGTTTACCTCGACGAGCCCTCCAAACAATCCTACTTGACGAGCCTTCCAAGCCGCTCTACCCGACGTATCCCGCCATCTATACATCATTCCCCGCATCAGTTTAATTCGACGAGCCCTTCATCGCACTTCAAATGTATCGGCTCCTTCCTACTATTCACATCACGAGTCTCTTCATCGCACATCGGACGACGCTCCTTCCTACACATCCTATTGACGATCTCTCCCCTCAACTCGTACCTGGACGAGTCTCTACTATTCGCTTGACGTCCCCCACTCCGCACTTCAAACATACGGGCTCCTTCCTACTATTCACATTGACGAGCCCTTCACTGCACATCGGACAGACGGGCACCTTCCTACAAATTCCTATTGACGAGCTCTCCCCTCAACTAAGATGGACGAGCTCCTACTATTCACTTTGACGAGCACTTCAATCGCGACTTCCAAACAGACGCCCTTCCTACTATTCACATCGACGAAGCCCTTCATCGCAGACATCGATGCATCGGCTCCATCTTACAATTCATATTGACGAAGCTCTTCCCTCGATATGGACGAGTTCCCACTGTTCATCCTGACGAGCCCTTCACTGCCCTTCAACGGGCTCCTGCTTACTATTTTCATTGACGAGCTTTTCCCATCAGTCAACATGGGCGAGCTCCTACTACGCATTCTGACGAGCCTTCACCAACAGTCCCCAATAATGAGCTCTACTCGCCTCCAACCATTGACGACCTCAGCCAAAAGCAGGTCGCGCAACCTAAGGAATCTGTTCAACTCATGCAAGACAACCGATGGAGGTCAACCGCTCAAACTGACGAGCTCTTCCCCGCAATTCCCATTGACGAGCTCTTCCCAAGTTCACACTGACGAGCTCTTCCCAGCAATTTGCATTGACGAGCTCTGCCCAACTATTCGCATTGACGAGCTCTTCCCAAGTTCACACTAACGAGCCCTTCCCATCAATTCGCATTGACGAGCTCTTCCCAAGTTCACACTGACGAGCTCTTCCCAGCAATTCGCATTGACGAGCTCTTCCCAACAAGTTCACACTGACGAGCTCTTCCCAACAATTCGCATAAACGAAAGCTCCCTCCCAGCTCACATGGACGCAGCTCGCCCAACCCGTTCTCAGACAGACTCCAGCCCTCCCAAGAAGCAGAACTTGCTAACTCGCCGACTGAGCTAAGTACCACATGGACGAGTTCATCTACTCAACACGTGCCATGCGCCAAGGAGTCAATTCGACCTGTGCAACTCGCCTGTTCAGACAAGAAACCGACCGACGAGCCCCACCAAAAACAAGTCATGCAGCCTAAGGAATCAATACAACTCATGCAACTGATCCGAATAAAGGTCAGCTCAGCCAATTTGACGGCAGCTCGCTAAAAACAAGTCATGGAATCCAGAATCATATCACCAAAGTAAGATCGTCAACGATACCATCCGCCGATTCGACGAGCTCAACTCATTCTACACAGTCATGTACCTAGAATCATTCAACTCGTAACCAGCCGATCGAAAGGCCAAAGCAGCCCCGGGCCAAGGGCTCAATCCACTCAATTCAAAGCACACAATTTTAATTTAATCAATTCAAACAGCGGTCAGGCCCATGGAGGCCTCACGCTCGGGCTTTGAAGAGCTCAACCGCCAACTCGTACACTCAATTTAGGCCATTTAATTCGCGTGCACATCGCTAAGATAATAAGTGTAGCAGGCTAAAGTGGCAGAAACGAAAAGTCATCATCACTGCATAAGACTCGCGACAAAACCCTAACTAATCCAATGAAATGACATTACGGAAATCAAACCCGATACAAGAACGAGATATAGCCTCTACCACGCACACACCGTGCACAAGGGCCGGGGCAACCGAGGAGGTTTTAAAATAGGCGCGTTGTGCCTACTCACTAGGCCCAAAAGGAGAGGCAAATCCCATAAAACACCCAGTTTCTCAATGCCCAAAAACGAAAGCTCAGTCCACTCGCCCCAAAGGCCGATGATATGGATAATCGGGAAGGCCCACATCCTGCAAATCAGACTAAATCTCGCCAATAAGGAAAGTAGATAATTTCAATAACTCATATCCCGCACCGACTAAATCTCGCTAATGAGGAAAGTAGATAATTCTCAATAATTACTTATCCCAGAATCAAACCAAATTTATCACATGAAAAGTAGCATATTACCACCCTCAATTATCCCTTTATTAATCGTTTACAATAAGGAAATAAAATTTCCTACCCAATGAGAGTAATATCATCCTCCAACTAGGAAACATACTATTCAGTGTCATCATCCAATTAGAAACATACTATTCGGGCATCATAATCCACCAGAAAGTCATTACGATCATCCAATTATAAATACAAGGCCACCCCATCTATGAAAGGCACGCACTCCTCGACGCACACCATATGCAACACATCTCGCCCTGCGCCCCTTTTCTCCCGTAAAGAACCGACGAGCATCTGAGGGGCCACAGGCGCCGCGAGCCCCTTCTTCCTTGTTTTGCGTGAGGTGCACGCCCGTAGCCCCGGCAGATCAACAAAGGCAAATGATCCTACCTCAAATCCCCAAACAACAATCTAGACGTCGCCGCATCCTACCCCACAACGATCCTCGGTCCCGCCAACGCACCCCACACGCTCCAGCACTCAGCCTCGGCTAAAAAGCATCATCACAAACTAAAATGAAAAGCCTTAAACTGCAAGTCATCCTTCGATGTCATGATCTTGTTAATGACGTTTGGAACCCGAAAAATGCTAAGAAAGGAAGATAAAGAGGAAAAAAAATTGAAGGAAAATAAATAGGTTTAAACTTAATAAATTAATTTTATATGTTTATTCAAACTTATTTTATTTATTTATTTTATTATGTAAGAATTAAGAAATTTAAAAATATATAAAATTTTAATTAAATTTGATTTTTTTTTATATTTTTTATAGTAAAACCAAAGATGAAAAAATAATTTTTCTTAATATCTTTTTTGTTTCACATAGCCTTTAGGTATGCAATTCCCAAATCCTCAGATCCTTTCTACTTCCTCAAGGAGTCTTTTAGTGAATCTTCTATATATGTTTTCCTTGGAGTACAGACACTCATAATGTAATGTGGGATTGAACTTTCAAAGGGTCTAGTTCCTTGCTACAGACACTCAACAAAAACCAAACAGATAGCGAGAAATACCCAAGGCCAAGTTGGCCAACAGAAAGAAAAATAGTCCAAAACAAGGTACCCAGAGAAAAACAAAAAACAAGCATCAAGACTGACTACACAACAAGTCGCCATCAATAATGAGAATCAAGTGCGCAACTCATTTAAAAAAAAAACTAGTTAAATGTAGCATAAAACGCAGAGTATGGAATTTGTGCACAACATGCATCATCCATTCGAAACCATAAACCGTACACACATAAAGCAATATCTGCAATCTTCTACAATCTTCATTGTCTCTCCTCTATAAAGACACACAATGCACCTCTTTTCCATCACCTTTGGAAATTCATCAATCAATTAAACCTTTGTTATGACCCGGTTCAAACATGTAAATATTATTCGCTTTGGTTCCAAAAGACCCTCATAACTTTAAAAACTAGATTGAGAGGTGTTGAAGGCTGCGTGAGGCTACTGAAGCCAATTCTCAAACAATTGGTGTGCAACACATTAGCTAATCTAATGCACGTGAATCTCACGACCTTGAACCATCTTTAGATAACTACTTTTGTAACAAACCTTTGATCTAGAATGTCCTGTTGCGCTGTATAAATATCATCTCTCTTTAATAAAGGTTGAAGTCTTCTGGATATTTTCTTTCTCCTCAAGCTCTCTCTCTACAACCATTAACATGGTATTAGAGAATTGTAAGTAACGCGTCTATGGCGTCAAATCCTTTGTCCCCTTCCCACACTGTCACCTTCTCTCTTCCTTCACAATTGTCGGTGATAATTCCATCCACTTTGAATCCGATCAATATTAAACTAGATCAATTGAATGCATGTTCTGGAAATTGCAGATACTTCCGGCTGCAATAGACCATGATCTGGAAGCCTTTCTTCTTGGAACAAAACTCAAGCCGAATGAGAACATCATTGATCCTATAACTCCATCTGCTATTGTCATCAATCCGGAATATGTCTCTTGGACGAGACTTGATCAGTGTATGGCGAGTTGGTTGCTTTCCTCCATCTCAGAGCAGATGTTTGGTGATGCATTTTTTCTCTTCATATGAGATGAATCAAACATTTCTATACACAACGGAAATGTAATTTAAAATAAATCTGTACATACATACCGTTCTTCGAGAAACAACGCAGATTCGATTCTGAATCGCAAAGCCGATCACTAGCCGCACACACGTCCGGCCTCCAAGGTATCCACACGAACAACACTGATCCCCATGCGAATTTTAACCTGCCTAATACGCTAGCCTCCTCGAATCATCTCACGATCCTAACTTCAAGTTTTACGAAATGATTTTATAGCTTATAAATAATCCTCATAATAGGATCATTTAATTTCCATAAATAGGAGAATTAATTCATAATTAATTATCATAAATATGAGAAATTAATTGATATAACTGACGACAGTTATAAATGGAGAATTAATTCATAATTAATTTCCATAAATATTAGAAATTAATTCATAACTGATTTTAATATTTATTTATAATATTTATGATAAATTAATTCATAATTAATTATTATAAATATTATAATTATCAAATAATTAATTTTGTTTTAACCCAAGAATTATTCTTTTGTGTGTGACCCTTTAGGGTTCCAGAATTTAATCAACAAATATAAATTGTAATTTTAGACTTATATTGGCTTTAATACACATAAAACCAACAAACTCCCACTCTGACCAAAGTCAATTTAGTCTGTGGGAGGAATTCCTAAGATTAGATAAATTAAACAACTTTAATTTATCATTAATTCACAATTAATCAATTATATTTATAGGTCAAGATTGCCCCAGCTTACATCATGACCACTCCAAATGTTAGGAAAAGTCAAGTGATCGACCACTCCGTACATGAACTAGATTCGTGATAATTATTATCCTTTCACCATCCCATATCTCTTATTAGTACACGAGTAAGGTGTAAGTGCTCAACTCGACCGCATTTCAATATTACCATTTTTGTTTCGAAATCAACTCCTTAATTAAATTCTAGAACTTTTCTAAATCTACGTATTGCTTGCAAACATTCGAGTTGATCTTTCAACAAGTGGTGGTTACCTTTGAGATATACTCTCCCACTCATTAGGAGTAATGAATCCTATATTGATCATAAACTATCAATTCATGTTTTCATTATACCTAACTTTCTCATTATTATTCATACATAGCGAACAAGTATGAACTAATTTGAGTCGCAAACATAATTTCCAACACTAAAGATACTCTTATGATCTCAAGTCCAAGGATCAATTATACTACTATCATATAGAGATTATATCATTGACACTCAAATAGCTAACCTTATGAAAAATATCTCCTCAGAGGGTCATTCCAAGAATATGTTCTCCAACACATTAATACTCACATATCATCATATGTGCTAATCTATCCGCATTAACAATGTCCTTTTATTGTTAATACTACGATTAGAGAATATTTAAGAATAATAAATATATTATTCTAAGGACTTTATCATCAAATATACATTATATAAAATGATAAACTGTCATATGATTATTGCATAAATCAAAACACAATGAGTTAAATAAGTACATAAGCTTTCATCCATATGACTACATCCAATTATGTTTATTCTTCAAACCATATGAAAATACATGACTATCATGTTTTTTCTGAGACAAAGGTTTAGTCAATGGATCATCTATATTCTCCTCTGTATGAACCTTCTCTATCTTTACTTCATTCCTGTTTGGAACTCTTCCAACTGACAGCACCACCATTTAAGGTGAATATGTAACCAGACTGAGACTTGCAATCATCTTTATCAGATTGAAAGCTAGCATCGCAAATCCATCGTACTTGTAGCTCGGGCCTTATTAAATCAAAAATAAACTCTTAGTTCTTCTCAAGTACTTAAGAATATTTTTTTTGACTCAAGCCTGCTGACTCTCACCAGATTAGCCTCGAATTTGCTTGTAACACTTCAGAGCATAGAGACATCCGTCTTGTACACATCATAGCATACATAATTGACCCTACAGCTGAAGCATAAGGGACATTTTGCATGTTATGTATGTAACGTCCCAAAATATACCCTAGTAGTTTTCGACATGTTTAGGGTATTTTGTAAGCATAATTTAAATGTTTTGTGAGTTAAATGCGAAACATGGAAACGAGAGACCTTGAATTTATAAGATGGCGTGACAAATTGTACTGGTCCAAAAAGTGGGCTTAAATGTCATAATTTGAAAAGACTATGGGCCAAAATACAATTTTGAGAACTTGAATACAAATAGTCAAACATGGAGGACCTTTTACAAATAAAGAAAATTAACCCAAAAATGGATGAAGTTAAGCGCCAAACATGGCCTTAACAAATCCATGATTTAAAGACCAAAATTTGGTCTCCAAAGGGCAAAAAAAGAACAAACCGTGAAGGGGGAAAAGAAGAGAAGAGGAAGAGGAAGAAGAAGAAGAGTAGAAGAGGAGGAGGGAGATAAAGCAAAGCCAAATTAAGGTATGGAAACTAACCTTGATTATGGATTCTATGATATTTGGTATGGATCATATGGTTTTGTATGATTATTATCTTGCCCAAACCTAGGGTTTTGCTAGGGTTTCATCTAACTCCAATAATTATGGAAAGTAAGGTGTATAAAACTGCAATAGTAAGAAGCTCATAGCTTATTCGAGGATGGATCTGCTGTTAAATTGCAATTAATCGAGTTAGGGCTTAGGAACAAAACCTTAACAAATCTTTGCATTTGGTTTGTGTATGGGTTATAACCCATATTAGAATGGTATTGGGAGAAATTCATGGAAAGGTTTTGAAATAAGATAAGTATTGAAGGAGAAATTGAGTAGAAAAGAGGTTACAAGAGAAATATGGAATGGGTTTTTTACGGTTTGAAGTGCATGTGAGTTGAATCGTAGCAAAGTATGGAAAAATGTGAGAAAAACACACATTCTGGGCATTTTCCAGGGACCTGTACCGGTACACTTTGAACTTGTACCAGTATAGTTTGTGTTTTGGTCATTTTAATAATGTGTACGGCACACGTTAGACTCCGTACGGCACACCATGTCTCCGGTTTTCCTATTTCGACCGCTGTATTTTAGCCATGGATCTTCATTTCTTATCTGATTTGAGTGATTCAAGTGGCTAATTAAACTAGACTTCAAGGAAAACCAAACATATTGAAATAGGCATCGTCAAATTCTGATTCTAAGTGGTCCTAAAATTCACTCAAAGTGGGGCCATGTGCAAGCCAATTCCTCGTATCGCCTGATCATAGAGCATCCAGTTGTTTTTGACGATCTTGAGTTTCGGTGTCTAATTGGGTGACCAATGGAATAGAACCCTTAACACCTTAGATTTAAAGGAGTACAAAGAACCAATGTCAAATATGGAGACAAGGCACTGGAAATGAATATTGCAAACTGTCCCGGCAAACCGACTAGTTGGCATGAAAATGCCATAACTTGAGTTCGGATGATCCGATTGGATTGATTCCAATCCCTAAGAAAAATAGATTCATTGAGGGACAAGAATACATGAATGATGTGTGGATAGGCATCATATCGTACAAGTATCTGAAATGCCATATGGAATAGGCATGAAATCTGAATATGATATGAAACCTGAAACGAACTCAAATACGGTAACATGAACATGAAAATAATGGATGTGATGATCATGCACGTGATTAAGAAAGGTTATGTTTCGAAGACATATGATAGTGGCATCACCTAGATCAAGAATGAATGAGTGGATCGCCCCGGTGCTTCTAAGACTCGATCGTGGGTGCTTGGCACTTCCGGGCCGTGCTACGACACTTTGTCAGGCGTGCACGCCTCAGAGGTGTTACGGCACCCAAAGATCGTGATCGCACCTTCCGGGTACTTATTGTACTGCATCCTACTCATTTCTTATGATTGGTCTAGGTAGTCGACGTACATATGATAAGACATTGAATAAATAATAAAAAGTAAAGATCCGAATGTACCAGATTCGTTTCAGGGTACCCATCGATTCGTACAAGCACAAGAAATGAGCCAAAATCACAAATTTATATACACCTGTTCTCCTACCACGTCGTAGTCAAGCTTTATCGCAAAGATAGTGGTCTGTGGTCGAACACGGATGGGCTTTCATCCTAAAATGGTTTACACGCGCATGGAAGGTAAGGCTTTCTATTCGACTCTTGGAATTGTGTTTCAAAAACAATGGGATGGTCAAAACCGAGAATTGTAAAACTGAAAGTAAAGGTGAAAAAGTTAACTTTGAAGATTTAGGGTCACTAACTTGGCAAGATAGCGTACCCAAGTGTCCTCGGGTTTTACCTCGCTATGACATGCAACCTGAGAACTACATAACTCGATCTATATTTCTTAACAGCAAACCTCACCCATGAAGCAACTCCTATTTGAGTCAATACGTAGCTTGCAAAGAAAAATTTTTAAAACCCTAACATTAAATTATCATTTTAGAGGCCTGAAGACCATCTAAAGAACAGCTAGGCATCTCTCACCCGTGCACCGTATCCTAAAGCATGGAGAGTATCAGGCCACAATAACAAGAAATGTTATTTAACCCTAATTTGAAGAACTCCTAACATGTAAATATTATCTCAGAGGCTCAGAAAGACCATCTAAAGAATCACAAGACTTCTCTCATCGAATATGTACTTGATCCTAAAGCATGAGAGTATTACAAATCAATAACATTCAATGTTATGCAATCATGTTTTGAGAATATAAGGGCCATAAATACACTACCTTAGCTTTTAGTACAAGAGGACAACATGCATATTCTACCTATCAAGCTAGCTTCCTTCCTCTTCAAAGAAAGGAGGCTTAGCCAAGCATCTCTTGAGTTGTCATCCTCAAGAGGGGTGTTTGGCAGCCGAGAAAGTAAGGGAAAGAAGAGAGAGAAGAGAGAAAAGAAATAAAAGCAAAACCTAAAATAAAAGACTTTATGTACAAAAAATGAAACTATAAAATTATTCTCTCCCAAATTGTTCCAAAATTGTTACTTAGGTTACAAACAAGAGGGGGCTTATAGGCCTCCTCAAGGCATGAAAATACCAAAAACCCTATAAAATCGCTGCTATAGGACAATTAAGTAATACACCAAGCTCGAGGCGGTTTGGCATTAATTACAAAGCATGACGAGGCATTAAATTTCACTAGGCTGAAGAATTTCGCTAACTAGCGAAATCACCAGGTATATGAATGTAGAAAATTCCTCGCTAGAGCCGTGCAATTTCGCTTAGTTAGCCAAATTCCTCTCGCTAGCTTAGCGAAATTGTGTAGTGAGTAGCGAACCGCTTTTTTTCGCTAAAATGGTGCCTAGCGAACCGTGAATTTAGCCGAATTCACATTTTCAATAATCCTACAAGATTGGCTAAACTCCATAAAATTCAAGAGTTTAGCTAAATTTCGCAGTGTTTAGCAAAATTTTTCGTTCCCCGCTTCGACTTCGCTTCCATCGCATCGAATTTTCTTCACTTCGCTTTGTTTTCTCATTGATTCGGGTCGGCCGATGGTCGAGACTTGAATTCCAACTTCATGATTCATCCTTGTATTGAGATTGAACTCCAAGAGTGCACAAATACCTACAAAACAACCAAAAATACCCCTCTAAATGGCATAAGTGTTATTAAGAAGACTAGAACACTTCAATTGAGAGAATGACATATTCAATGCGCAAAAGCACTCAAAACCTATCTAATATAGGGTTCAAAATTGCACTTTTGGGCATTAATCACACCCCCAACCGAAACGCTAAGTACCCCTTAGCAATGCAAAATATGCGGAGATGCATGTGGTGATTTTCAAAAAGGTTATGATTCAAAAAGGTTTATGTACATATAAACAATACCTTAAACTAAAAAATTGAAATCAAATTTGAAAACCGATATGAAAGAATCAAAACCATACAAGAACCATTTCAGGTCAAAATTGGTTCCATGATTCTCAGCTTGAATTTCCACCTAAGTCTAATGGTTCTTTTTGTAACCAGATTAAGCCAATAAATTGCAAAATTTGTTCTCTCCCCCCAACCTAGCACTGACATGGCCTTAAGTCGCTGGAACAACCCAGATAGGTTGGGTCACACTTTCTTTCTTTTTCAACTATATCAGAGGGGATGCAATGCTTAAAATCGACTTCACCAAAGTCCTGCGGTAATCTGGTCCACCGACTCCCAACCAATTAAGGTTTAGGCATCAAGCCAAAAGGATCACTTGACCACAAACTTACAAGTCAATTCTCGGACTGAATGACTTCGAAAATCAAGCACCTACAATTGCTAGACTCTACCCATCCACCCATGTAACGAACACAAAATCGATGACTTCAACCAATTAAGGCATAGGCATCAAAGTTTCAAAGGCTTTCGCCATACACCCCTCGGACCGTGCTCGGGTTTCAAAGCAAAACTTCACGACTTTATTTTTCTTTTTCTTCTTTTCTTTTTCTTTTTCTTTTCCTTTTTGGAAGACAACATTGGTCTTCAAATGTGGGTAACATAAACCTATCCTAGGTTGCCAACATGCCTAAGGCCGGCTATGCAAAGCGAAAGGAAGCGAACAAATTCACAGCCTATTGAAATAATCTGGAGTGTAGTGTGTGAATTAGCATAAGGGAGAAATTTCAAGTTGAGCATGTCGAACTGTAAGTGACCAAAAAATGCCAAGCATTGAATTTGTCCTAGCATTATGCGACAAACAAAGGCTTCAATTTCCCCAACATAGCTAATTCAATTGTCCAATCAGCACCAATTGTTCAATTGAAAAGAAAACACATTTAAACATAGTGGAGGCACAAAACAGATATACAAAAGTCAGATATATAAACGAATAGCTTTTGATATAAAATAAACACAGTACATGAATACAAAGCTAACACAAGTATCACCGCCTACTATGGCTAATACATAAATGCTAATCAAAATTGGGTGAGGCGCTTGATAAAGCTAGTAACTATACAAAATAAAAAGAAACTCAACCAATTGACCGCTATGGTGGTGGTGGTTCAAATCGCGCCGCCAGCCCGTAACATCCACGAAGCCGCATCACGCGGGCTCCTCTCTGACAAGGAACATGAGGAAGACCCGAGCGGGTCATAACCGGTCAAAGATAGAATGGCACCGGGCCAACCTCCGATCCCGGTAGCCTGTAGCCGCAAGTGAGCGCACGGCATCCATCACACCGCCTATCTCTCTCGAGCGCTAGCACGGATGTACTCCAATGACGCGGCCGACAGGAAGGCCCGAGCCCGCAGCCGCTGATGTAGTGTGCGAGCAGACGGAGGTGAACGATCCGAATGGGTCCTCTCTGCACCTCGGGCTCGTGGGCGCATATCATCCGCGGTGGTGGTCTCGCCTCCCGACTGGCATTCCTCCCGGTCCCGTGGTCGTGAGCGTGGAAAGAGACGGCATAGTCATCACCCGCCCACTGACATTTATTCAAGGGGCATCGGACCCTCATCTCTAGCCTGGGCTCCTCTGGGAATCCTAGATGCTCGAGAACGTAACATAGAGTCGCGGCATAAGTAATGGAAGACTCTCTCGCCGTGCCAGTCCTTCCGATGACCTTCTCCGAATCCGCAATGAGAGAGGCTTATCACTGCCGCAGGGGCTGAACCAAAAATCTCCCCGAGATCCCAGAAGCGCTCCAGATAGCCTCCTCCTCCGGCATACGCCGCAGAGGAAATAGGCTCAGACGGAATGTGTGGTCAATCGCCAAGATCCGAGGCTGAGCCGCTCCGTAGAATACCGGGACAAGCAATGGTGTCTTCCGGCCGCTCGACCATCTCCCGTGAGGCGGCGGGCCACCCTCAGATCCTCCTCGACCATGCGGGCGGTATGCACAGCCCAAGTCGCTGAAATGTCGATGCTCGAAAGTACACCGGCTGGGCCATCGATACGAACTCAAAACTCATTCGACTGCTCCTCCCGACGTCATGGAGTGGTAGAATTGTAACACCACTCGATAATAATATCGCTGGGATATAAAAGGTAAGGGAAGTGAATACCCGATCAATCGTATAGACTCCTGTGATCTAGGGTCACCACTACGGACGCCATAATATGACTCCCGATGAAATCCTCGCGGTGGAGTCGCACATTCCTAATGGGGTTCCCTACGAACAATGGCCTCTAATCCTCGAGGCGCGACAACCGTGGTGACGGTCGCCTACGCTGACGCGACCGTGATTCCGGAGGCCGAAGATGATGACCTCCCATGGCCCGGGCGTGTGTTCTTCTCCGCTCGAGGGCCGCGCCTCCAACTCTCTTCCGGGCACGTGATGGGGCCCGAGGTCCCATCCGTGTCCCGATAACGCCGAATCCTGCAGGCTCCCTCCCGGTGACGCCCGGGACCGGGTATGCGTCGGAACCGGACCGGCCGAGGCCTCTCTCTCTGGGCATCGACTTCACCAAATAGTCAAGATCGACCCACCCGCGGTACGAATCCATACCGATATCAAAATAAAATAATCGGAAAAGGGCTCGACTTCATCAAAATATAATCGGTGACCCCGGTAGCATCGATCCGAAGCCTCTCAGAAGCTATCAATCCTCAAGCAAGTTAACGAACTGTGGCTCACCGATATAGCAAAATCGGCCCCCGAATCCAACCAAACAAGGCTCGATAACTGATCACCGTCGACAGGCACCAAGAAGCCGAACCGAGGCACGGTAACCCGCAGCGAAGGCTTCAGCCGGGCAAAGAACAATCGTGGCCTCGCGCGCCGCTGCGGCGAGGCTCACCAAGGCCCGGCCGGCTGGGAAGCGCGCGAACGAGGATGGTTGTACTAGAACCTACCGTGGAGAGCCTAGGGTGCAGTGGGGCTCAGCGTAAACACAGGCGGTGGTCAAGGTCGGGCCTGCGGACACCTAACTCGGCAAGAAAGCCCGTGAGCAGTGGTCGGCGGCAAAGTGAAGGCTTTGCAGGGAGGTAAAACTGAAGATGCAGGCTACTGAGGGGAAGGAATGTGAAGTGGCATTTTGACACCCCCTCAAAGCTTATAAGACCGTTTGTGGCACTTAATAGTCTCCGTCAAATTTTCGCTATACTTAAATAATTGGGCCTACTGACTTCCCGAAATCATGAAAATTTTAAATTAATTAATAAAATTATATGAAATAAAAAATTATTGTTAGAAAATTTACTATATGATGCTAATATTAAAAATTCAAAAATAAAGTAATTATAATATATAAAACTAAGCTACTAAATGAAAAATCGTTAAGTTAAAATTTTAAAACTAACTAAAACTAACAAAATTAATTAACTTAAAACAGAAAATAAAATGTGTGGAACTGCAATTCGGTTTTTGAAAACACCGAACCAGTTCAATTTCCGGATTACTCAAGGGGGGTCAAGGAGAATGATCTCCTCAACCCATGCATTAGCTGGGGCTGGCTCCATGGTTTTGGGTGACCAATTGTTGATGTGGTCCTTGCTGATGGCTTTGGAATTGATCAATTGACTTGCAGTTGGTGTTGTTGGCAAGACCAAAATTTCTTCATTTTCTTGGCTGATCACTCCTTGCACTTCTTGGGTACTTTGTTTTCCTGCACACTGATCAATTGAAACAACTTCTTCAGAAATTTGATTTTCGCTCTAGCAACTCATGTTTGTTGTTCAAATGAAAGATGTTCAACTCCATGGTCATGTTACCAAAGGTTAATTGCATGACTCCATTCCGGCAATTTATTATTGCATTGGCAGTGGCCAGAAATGGTCTTCCTAAGATGATTGGTACATGATTGGGTCCACTAGCAATTGGTTCAGTGTCAAGTACCACAAAATCTACTGGGTAGTAGAATTTGTCTATTTTTACTAAGACATCCTCAACTATCCCCTTAGGGATTTTCACTGATCTATCGGCCAATGATAGTGTGATGTTGGTAGGTTTAAGTTCACCTAAACCTAGCTGCTTGTATTCTGAATACGGCATTAGGTTCACACTGGCTCCTAAATCAAGCAAGGACTTTTCTATGCAATTCCCACCAATATTGACTGAAATTGTGGGAGATCCAGGATCTTTGTATTTGACAGGGTATTTACTTTGAATTATGGCACTGATATGTTCAGTGAGAAATGCTTTCTTCTCAATGCCTAATCCCTTTTTGATTGTGCAAAGATCTTTCAAAAATTTTGCATAAGCAGGGACTTGTTTGATTAGGTCCAGTAAAGGTATGTTAACCTTCACTTGCCTTAAAACCTCAAGAATGCCTCATTGGCTGAGTCAGCTTTCTTCTTTCCTCTCTAAGTGCTTGTGGAAATGGAGGTGGTATATTTACTTCATTGAATCCTCCTCTAGGAGAATATGCTCAGGTTGCAATTCTTCTCCCCGCTCCGGATTCTTCAATGTGCTTTGCATAGGTTGATCAACCTCTTTTCCACTTCTAAGGGTTATTATGGCCTCAACCCTCATCCATTCGAATTGTCGGATGACCCCTACCTCATGAATCCCTTTAGGATTTGGAAGTGTTTGGATGGAAACCTCCCTCTCTCTTGTACCTCACAACTTGTTGATCTGGTGATTGAATACCGTAGGTTATCACTGCCCGATTACTCTCAAGCCCATCTATTCTTTATTCAAAGAAAATTTTCTACAAGATTGCAATTCTTGTGCCACAGACATTGATTCCTTTTTTGTTCCTAACAAAGTTGCTCACCACCTTACTCAAATTTAATATGGCTTGTTCACCGAGAAGAGGATGGTGGCTGTCAGGATCGGTGGAGGGGGAACCAAACTCGAGGTTCGTACCCGGGGTACATAAGTTGTGGGGCTTGGTCTCCATGCAAGTGTTAGGTGATTCCTCCAATTGGAATTGTAGGTATTACCATATGGAGTATTGATTGTTGTGGCTTGTATTGTCCTACAAGAGCTTAAAAGACATTCTGATAACATCAAATCCTTCATCAAAGTGGGCCATAGGACATGGTTTCTACCGGTGCACAAGGATTGGAAATTGGTGCAAGGATCGACCAAGGCAGATTTTCGCTCACGCATGCACCTCTCGAGCCGTTTTGCTTTCAAGCTCCTCCACTTTCCTTGCTAGGGCTGAAATCCCAGCTCTCATCTCTATTTCTTCAAGTAAAGGCATACATCCCACCCTTAGGTTGATCGGTGGTTTTATCCTCATCCATTTCTCTCTGTGGTTAGCTCATCCCAACTCCTTAGAAGTTTCAAATAATGCACTTTAAAAATCCATGGCTTCATCAGATGCTTACTTAGAAAGTTCCCCACACAATAGTTTCCAAAAGTTGCCTCATGGGAGGAGACATACCACCATAGAAGTGGTTCACCAACATCCATGTGTCAAACCCATGATGTGGACATGCACTGATGGTTTCCATAAATCTTTCCCAACACTGCAAAATCTTTCACCATCCTTGAAATAAGAAAGGTATAAATTTGTCTCTTCAAATTATTGGTCTTATGAGCACCGAAGAACTTCTTCAGAATTTCGTCGCAAATTTCACCTCAATTTCGAATGGTTCTAGGCCTCAATAGGTTGAGCCATATAGTAGCCTTGTCCTTTAGAGTCAATGGAAATGCCTTTGGCCCAGAATCCATGTCCGTCATACCTTCCTTAAAGGTAGTGCGAGACCTCCTCAAAATCCCTAATATGAGTGTATGGATTTTCATTTTCCATACCGTGATGTGGGAGTAGAGGTGCCAAATGAGGCCTCACTTGCTACATCTTGAGGAGGTATGATGCGGGATGGGGCAGCGACTCTGGGAGGGTGAATGTGATCCCTCATGGTTCTATAGCATTTGGATTCATGGGGTTCACATTTGACTTTGTTGTTCCTCGGTATGGGATCCATGGTATCGGTATGTACCGCCGAGCTACCACTAGCTAGGTCAAGTTGTGTGCGATTCTATCACGTCCACTGATGTGTCTCTATCCTTTGTGCATACTTGTTGTTACACAATTATAGAGACAAGCGACAAACAACTTGCAAAAAAGATTAAAATTAACTAACAGCAATCAAGCTGGCCGAATGGCGAAACTGAATCAAAAGGCGAAGCGGTCGCGATTCTGCTGGTGCTAAAGCGGCATTTCCTACTTGGTAGGTTGCGAGAGGTAAAGGTTACCTTCACTTGTGATGTGGATCAAGTACTCTTGACTTACCATTTGTAGTTTGGCACCATCCCGTAGCGCCATTTGATTACCGTGCCACGATGGTGACTAAAATCAACAAAATTTATATACACCTAAGTTCCCCACTCTTCTTGGTAGTCAGCTACTGCGATATAGTGAGTCTAAGTCGAACACGGGGATGGGTTTTTCATCCACAAAATGGTTTGCATCGGTGCGTAGATGTAAGGCTTTCTATTTGGACTCACTAGAATTGTGTTTCAAAAGCAGTGGGGATGGTTTGAAGCGGGGTATAAGCGAAGTAAAAGGTGAAAAGATTTAACTTTGAAGATTTATGTCACTAACTTGGCAAGTTAGGGCAAACAAGTAATCCTCAGGGTTTTATCCTCGCGTTATGACATACGACATAGTCATGGCATAACGGATCTATATTTAAGCTAGCAAACCTCACACCCGTAGAAGCAACTCCTATTTGAGTCAATACGAGGATAGCTTCACGATTATGGCCCCAAAAACCCTAACATTAAATTATCATTTTGAGAGGCTCGTAAAGACCATCTAAAGAGCAACTGGTCACATCTCACGTACCTTTGTAATCACAAGCATGGAGTATTGTGAAAATAATAACAGTAAATATTTATTTGAACCTTAATTTGAAGAACCACCCAACATGTAAATATTATCTCGGAGGCTCGTAAGACCATCTAAAGAATCACGGTACTTCTCTCCCACTGAATATGTACTTGATCTAAAGCATGGAAGTATTAGCGAATCAATGACATTCAATGTTATGCAACCATGTTTGAGAATATAAGGGCCATAAATACACTACACAGCTTTTAGTACAAGAGGACAACATGCATATGCCCGCCCGAGCTAGCTTCCTTCCTCTTCCAAAGAAAGGAGGCCTTGGCTTATCTCTTGAGTTGTCATCCTCGAAGGGGTGTTTGCGTAGAAAGTAAAGAAAGAAAGAGAGAGAAAGAGAAGAAAAGAAATAAAAGCAAAACCTAAAATAAAAGACTTTATGTCTGAAAATGAAAACTTACAAAATTATTCTCTCTAAAATTGTTCCAAAAATTGTTGCTTAGGTTACAAAACCAGGGGCTTATATAGGCTATCTCGAGGTATGAAAATACCAAAACCCTATAAAATTGGCTAAGTTATGGGACAGTTAAGTAATACACCCAAGTTTGGATGCGGTTTGGCATTAGTACAAAGCATGTGAGGCATTAAATTTCGCTAGAGTGAAGAATTTAGCTAACTAAGCGAAATCTGGTATAAGCGAAAATGGAAAATTCGTTGAAGCCGGGTAATTTATGCTTAGTGAGGAATTGTAGTGAATGTAATCGGTTTACATTAAAATGGTGCCTCGCCCAGCTGAAATTGGTCTAAGCGAAATTTGGCATTTTATTTGAACTTCTGAAATATTTAGTAGTAAACACACGAAATTTTCGCGAGTTCGCGAAAATTTTTAAGTTGCAAAGTTAGTTCTGCTCTTGACTCCTGCCTTCCACTGCATCGAATTTTCTTCACTTTGCCTTTGTTTTCTCATTGATTCTTGGGCTGGTTGATGGCTGAGACTTGAATTCCAACTTCATGATTCATCCTTTGTATTGAGATTGAACTCTAGAGTGCCTGAAATACCTGAGAAACAGCAAAATACCCTGTGGCATAAGTGTTACTAAGAAGACTAGAACACTTCAATTGGTATAAATGACATGATTAATGCGCAAAAGCGCACCGAAACCTATCTAATATAGGGTTCAAGAATTACTTTTTGGGCGGTAATGCCCTACGAGGCTACTCCTGTCTGATTAATCTACGTAGTACCTATGGGTACTCTTGTACCCGATAATATAAGAATAAGTCTGTAGTACCTACGAACACATCACGTATAATGGTCTGTGTAGTACCTACGGGTACTTTTGTATACTAAGCTCTGTAACTCCTACGGGAGTCCCGAATGATAATAAGCCTGTTATAAGTATAAGTCCTGAATAAGAATAAGCTCTGTAACTCCTACGGGAGTCCCGAATGATAATAAGCCTGTTATAACTATAAGTTCTGAATAAGAATAAGCTCTGTATCTACGAAGTCTAGAATGAACATACGTACGATATAAGTATAAGTTACGCATAAGAAGAAACTACCTTAACTCTACGGGAGATCGGAATAAGTATAAGTCGATTAGTACCCCCTCACAGGTACTCAGTATCGGTAAAGCAGTATAAGTCAGGTAGTACCTAAAGAATTTACTCTCATTATCAAGTAAAATAAGTATAAGTTCTATAGTACCACGGGTACTCTCATGCTTGTAAAATAAGTATCGTATCTGTTATGATCTTACATTGTACACCTCTTTATGGACTAATGGCCATACACGATATGTATTTGCATAAATGCGTCGACCTTGTATGGCAATGCGATTATGATTAGTTAGACTTATTGTACCTCACGGGTGCCTTATACGAAAAGGATAAGATCAGTAAGATAAGTATAATGCTTTCAGTAAGACGGTGGATTAAGGTAAGACAAGTATAAGTTGCATGTGCATGTATGAGATCTAAAATACATGTATAAGTTCTGTAATACATGTATGAGATCTGAAATACATGTATAAGTTTTGTAATACACGTATAAGATTCGAAATACAAGTATGTACTCCAAAATACCAGTATAAGTTTTGTAGTACTTACGGGTACTTCCGTATAAGGATAAGTTCCGCAATACCAGTATACGTTTTCGTAATATCTCTGTAGTACCTACGGGTACTTTTATATCAGAATCAATAGTAAAGTCAGAAGTCACAGATGATTCTGAAATACAGAATAAGTTCGGTAATACAAGTATAAGTTAGTAAGACCAGGTTGCTTACCGTGAAACAGTATAAGATACAAAGTACCAGTATAAGTTTTGTAGTACTTACAGGTACTCCCGTGTAAGGATAAGTTCCACAATACCAGTATACGTTCCGTAACATCTCTGTAGTACCTACGGGTACCTCCGAACAAGTGTGAACTCCGTAGGATAAGTATAAGTTTTGTAAACTCCTACGGGAGATCTGAGATAGAGATAAGTACCTCTGTATAAGCATAAGTTCTGTAACTCCTACGGGAGATCGAAATAAGTATAAGCTTGAGAAAAGTATAAGTACATGTATAAGCATTTCGATGCAGCATGCGAAATGCGAATAAGTATAAGATACGAATCGAGGATAAATTACACCATAAGTGTAATTCCTGAGTAAGTATAAGACTGCTATAAGTATAAGTTCAGTACCGTAGATGAGAGATCTGAATAAGCTTAAGTTCGTTACAAGAACAATTATGTATGTAAATATGTGATAGGAATTCCTGAAGATTATGATATTTATTCTTTTACATTGCTCCCTGTTATTTTGTGTTGTTGTATAAGATATGTTTCCCGCTCAGCGTAAAGCAGCACGGGTTTTAATCCCAGTGTAGGTACGGAGAAGGCATTCGTGAACATCCGCATCTGTTGGGCGACCAGCATGAGGTTCACTACATGTAGGTTAGTGCTCACGGTTGTAAATGGAAAGAATACGGAGTTTGTATAAGTAAATGGGACTCGGTTATATGTGTGTGGTTGTGGACACCACTCCGGTGGTAGTTCTTTTGATTTGTATATAATATTTTGAATAATTATAAGTGTGGGCCATACCCACAGGTACAAGTTCGGCTTTGAAAAAAAAAAAAATCAGGTAAAGAGTCCCAATATATGGTCTCGCACCCCGAACTCGGTTCGGATCCGCCAATCCGGTCGGACCGGGAATCGGGGTATGACAATGTACCTCGACATGGGTTGCAACTAAAGATCCCACTTCCATCTTGCAGTGAAAGAGCTCTTGAGAGATATCATATCTTTCATTCCTAGCCCTTTTATCATACAATGCGCTAGAGTGATTAAGCATTGTAAAAGCATTCGCCCTCATGTTGCTTTTGCAAATCAGGACTCATGGATGCGACAGCCAGACGGACACTTTCGAATCGTAGAGATGTTTTACAGTGCTCATCCCATGGCTTTGCTACATCATCATGCAGGTAGGTTATGAAGGAATTGGGTTTTTCAAGAACACTACTCTTTGCTTCTCTTGTCTAAGTATAATTCTTAGATTTTGGATCCAGTCCATTAAAATTGGATCAGTAGGCTTATTTTTCAAACATAATATTCTTGATTCATGTTAGTGTTCATTTTCTGAAAAGTAAAGATAGAGTAAGTATTTATGCAATATACAAAATCAAAAAAATAAAATTAGATATATAACATAATATTTTGATTTTGCTCCCCCTCTAATTCATTCAAATCAATTTCCCTTAAATTGATTTAACATTTTATAAAATTCTTAGTGGGCTAGGATACTTATTTGAATTATTTTAATGTGTGAGTTAACTGACAAATTAAAATAATCTCAATAAGTAAACAACAATTGCTAATTACAACTTTTGTAATTCCTAGATAATTAGGTTATCAACTTTTTTGATACACATATCACATATGTCTCTCCCTAATCTCTTGTCTCGAACACTTGACCTTGAGTTAGCTCGACAAGCCATGTATTTTAGTAAATCAAACTCATTTATTGAGATCTAATCTCATAGTAAGTAAATTTTTTAGTAGAACAATCTTGGTTAACTCGACAAATTGTCCCAATAAAATTTATTTAAACTATAATAATGGAAGACAACAAATGATTTAATATTATATATTATTCAAATAATCACATTAAAAAAGATAATATTTTATTCAATAATCACATTAAAGAATAATAAAAAATAAAATAAAAATTTAAATTTTGATATATCACATATGATCATGCAATATCTATTAATATACGGAATAACTGGGCTCACGATACCCTTGTAAGGAATCAAACATTCCTATCAGCGGAAATGTAATTTAAAATAAATTTGTACATACATACGGATTCTTGGCTTCGCGGCTTGATGCGAATCGCAAAGCCGATCACTAATCCTTATCGTCCGGCCTCCAAGGTATCCACACGAACAACACTTGGGATCCTCACAGGAATTTTAACTCGAAGCTTAATATGCTAGTTCTCGAATAAATCCTCATGATCCTAACGAGATTTGATCTATTTATAGATTGATTTCTGATTATAAATAATCTCATAATGAGGATCATTTAATTTCATAAATAAGAGAATTAATTCATAATTAATTATATAAATATGATTAATTGATATAGCTGATAACCAGTTATAAATGGAGAATTAATTCATAATTAATTTCCATAAATATTAATTAATTCATAAGCTGATTTTAATATTTATTTCTAATATTTATGATAAATTAATTCATAATTAATTATATAATCTTCTCAATTATCAAATAATTAATTTGTTTTTAACTTGAGAATTATTCTTTTTGTATTGTGACCCTTTGGAGTTCCCTAATCATTGTGATATAAATATAAATTGTAATTCTTAGACTTATATTGGCTTTAATACACATAAAACCAACAATCTGGACTCTCATGGAACAATTATTTTCTGCTAAGTCCAAGGCAAGAGCACTCTAGCTTCGTTTATCACTACAAACCACAAAGAAAGGGGGAGGAACCATTGAAGATTATATCCTGAAGATGAAATCTCTGGCCAATGCTTTAATGGCTGCTGGTTAGCAGATCTCTAATGATGAACTTATTTTGTATATCCTTGGGGACGTTTAGGCCTGGAATTCGAATCCGTCATTGTTAATCTTGTAACACCCCAAATTATACCTTGACAGTTTTATAGCATATTGGCTATAATAAAGGTAAATGTATGTTTTTCCGGAATAAAATAATGCTAAAAATAAAATAAGCAAAAACCAAAATTAATATAAAAGTTAAGGGTAAATTGGTAAATTGTCAATTAAGAACCCAAATGATATAAGAACAAAAGATTGTATGCCAAATTAGGAATTTGAATAAATGGAAGTGCAAATAGAAGGGAGTTTGGGGACCAAAATGAAAAAAAGGAAAAATATTAAAATTAAATAAGGATAATACCAAAATAAATATTTGATTTTGGTCTTTGAGATAAACAAAATCGATAGGAGAAAGAAGAGAGAAGAGAAGGGAAGAAGAAGAAGAAGAGGAGAAGAGAAGGAAGAAGAGAAGAAGATCAAAAGTATGAAACTTGTATGGAAACTATGATTTTGGTATAGATTATTGGATTTTTGAACTTTTGTATGAAATTGTTTAATGAAGAAGAAATCATAAACCCATTTTTTTGATGAATTTGAGTCTAAAAGAACCCTATTTGGTATATTGGTTGTGTTTTGGACTTGGGTTGGTTGATTGTAATCCTCAATTGAGGAATATTTGTATTAAGGAAATATTGGGGTTTTTATAAGAATCTTTATCAAAATTTCTCCAACCCAGGATGGTGCAAAATTTCTTAATTAAATTCTGTTTAAATCATTCTCGACTATATGGAAAGCCCCTTGAGTCTAGAATCCATCTATATATAGCTTGATAATATCGGAACTCATATTAGGTCCAGAAATCATGAAAAACAATAGGTCCTGCTGGTTATGCTCGTAGACACTGTTCATAGGAAGCCTTCAACTTCGGACGGTCATAATTTCTTCGTCCGAACTTTGTTTAAGATGTTCTTGGACTTTATGGAAAGCCCTTTGAGTCTAGAATCCATCCATATATAGCTTAATTAAATTGGAACTCATATTAGGTCCATAAATCATGAAAAACTGTAGGCCCTACTGATTATGCTCGTAGTCACTGTTCATAGGAAGCCTTCAACTTCGGATGGTCATAATTTCTTCGTCCAGAGACTTCCGTTTCAAATGTTCTTAGACTTATGGAAGGCTATTTGAGTCTAGAATCCATCCATAGCTTGATGAAATTAGAATGATAGTAAATAGCTCATAAAAATACATAGGTAACCATAGTTATTCGTACATATAATGAGATATGAAAAATGCAAAGATACGAATAAATAATTGTAAATATTGCATATGATCACCGAATGACAATAATTATTCGGGAATATGAGATATGTACTGAACATAAAATACACATGGATTGTCTGCTTAGAACCTGGTAGATGGATAGATGGGCATGCCTATTAGGAAAAACAAATGCATGACATGCGTCAGTTGGCCCTTATAGATGAATTGAATTTGTCTTGTCTGATGATAATAGTGCCTTGAGGCCCTTATAGTCAGTCATTGTCTCGTCTGATAATGCTTTCGCGCTTGGTCACCTCATAGCGATTTTTGTACAGTGATCACAGCGCTTGTGAGACCCTTATAGTTTCCTTTATCCACTTCTAAGGTTTATGTATGCATGAAACATAAAACAAATGACTTGAAAATGACATATGAAATGATATGATGTGATATGATATGATAAGAGAAGCATAGCACCGCTATGCGATGACAAGTATATTGTGACAAGAACATGAAGCAAAGTGTAAAATGATAAGAAATGAAACATGGTATGATAAGTAAATATGAAATATGTATAAGCATGTTTAAATGATATGATATAGTATATGTATATGCATGTGTATGGAAGTGTGATGACCTTATTAGAGGTCATCCATATGTATTAATTCCCACTAAGATATAAGCTTAGCACGGGTGTTTTATCCGTGTAGGTATAGGAGAAGCGGAAACGAGAAGTCTGGACACTCCACATCAGCAACCAAGTGATTAGTACCCAAATAGTGATGTTTTGAGGCCTGTTTATTGCAGGTTTTGAGCACTTTTTGTGTACTAATCAACTTAAATAACCTAATTGATACACTAAGATCCCAACTATGCTACTAATCATATTTTGTGATTATTTTTGTAGTTTTGCAAGCCAATTGTACCACTTTCTTCAAGCCAATTCAAATGTGAAGAACCCAAGCCAAGCTCGAAGCTGCATGAACAAAGCAGATAGCAATTGGAGCTAAATACAGAGGGAAATTGAAAATTGCATAAAATTTTGCATGCTGAAATTTCGCGACGTCACAATTTTACATGCAATTTCGCAACATGCGAGGAATTACCGTGCTCTCCACTGTTCTTTGTGTGACCACTTTTGACCTCTTTTTGTGGCTTTTTACCAAAATGCCCTTAATGTAATTATTGGTCTTTCATACATTTATGTAAATTCCTTGACTCTGAGCACTATATAAGCTCAATTAAGCTCATGTAACATCAGTTCTGGCTTTATCAATAAAGTTGGCACCAAAGCTTTCAGCTTTCCCGCCTTTGCAACTTTCCTTCACTTTCTCTCCCATTCTCGTATTTTCTCACCTGTCAAACAACCCTTGAGGATGACAACTCAATGGATGTATTAAACCTCTCATCCTTGAAGGAGGGCCGTTGAGTGAAGTTTAAGGTAAACCGCGTCCTCCCCCATTACCCAGCGCGGACATTTATTACTAGTTATGTTTGCATCTCACGGTAGAGTTTGAATCCTGTGATGTACCTTGAGTGACGATTACTTACAAGCTTTAAAGGCTCGGTGGATACTTATTGCTAGATCCCGCGTGCTGGCATAGTTGCCACTATTGGCTCCTACGAGGTTAGATAAAGTTGTTTTATTTGAAACATTAATGGTCGATAAATTATCGTATACTAGGAGAAACACTTTTAGGGTTAAGTTTTATGAAATTTCATCTTAGATTCGGTTCGATGACTATAGGTCATCACTTCAGCGAGGAAAGAGCTGAGGACATTATATTTGCCTTAGGCCACACAGCCGGTGGCGGGGAACGAAATTTCTTTTACACTTTATTCCTCTGATTACAGGTTTCAAGCCATCAACCTTTGTTTTTATTGAAACCCCAAATCAAAGTGGAAAACCAATTTCACTCAAGCGCAACTCATTTATGAAAACCCATCCACGAGTTTGACCTTAGGCCCTTTATCTGCGGTAAGCAGCTCGACGTTAGGAATCCTAGGATACAAATTTTGTTGATTCCGGTACACCTATTGTGGCACGAATCAAATGGCGTCGTTGCTGGGGATGGTGCCTTAGTGCAAGTGAGAAGTTGTTGAACTTGTGATCCTCATCACAAGTGTTGGTGAATTCCAATCTCTTTTTGCCCTTACTTTTATTTCCCCTAGCAGTTCATTGCTGGGTTGATTTAATTTCTATACTGTCCATACATAGAATTTTCATTTTTATTTCTAGCTAACATTAACCTTTTTGGTAGCCCTGCTTTCTATTTGGTTGTCTGTCTGTGTTGCTTGCCCGACTTATGCACCATTGGAACGAGGAAATCGCGGGTGATTGGAAGGGTCGGTGCTCCCGGTGGAACGGGGGTATGAGGTGAGCACAAACTGAGCAAATCGTGCTCCTTTGAGAACCGAGCCCGACATAGGGTTTAAAGGGATCCCGATGCCTCTGGTCGGTAGGGATCACATACACCCCACTGGTGGAAGTGCACCCTCATGCATTATTCCCCTGCGAGGATGTGGTAGTGAGGCCTTGTCGGTGCCCACATCCCAGCTTTTCATGGTATGGAAAATGAAAATCCATACACACACATCGGGATTTTGAGGAAGTTTGCCTGACTTTCAAGAGGGTCTGTAGATATGGAATCTTGAAGTTGAAAGCCCAGCACCTTTAACCCTCGAAAATGAGGCGAGATTTGGCTTAATTCTCACAGGCTAAGAACTATAAGGGGTGGGCGGAGACTCTGAGCGAAATTTTGGAAGGAGATTCTTGAGTGCACCTGGGATTGATAGCGAAGAGGCAGATTTATACATTTGTAGCCATGATAGTAAAGTTCTACCGGTGTTGGGAGGAAAGTATATGGAGACCATCGGTGCACTTTCTTCCATGGCTTTGATACCTGGATGTTGGTGAATCACATTCATGATGGGATGTCCCTGCTATGAGCTTGATTTTTAGAAACCATGTGGGGGGACTTCACGAGCAAGAATCGAGATGAAGCCATGGATTTCCTCGACTATGTCATTTGAAACCTCGAGGCGTAGGATGAGCCAAACCAGGGAGGTAAAGAAAATGAAGCACCTGACAAACGAAGGGGCATATACTCAGCGTGGAGGGATGTGGAAATGAAAGCCCGAGCTATCTTCTTTGACTAGAAGGTTGGAAGGCTTGAAATCTTGGCGTCGGCATGAGTACGGGCGTGGCGAAACACGTACCTCTCGATACTGTTTTTAATTGCCCGATCCACTAGTCACCAAGGAGAGCCTTGCTTAATTGCTCACCGAGTAAGGGATTTGATGCAAGAGCAGGCAAACACTGGTAGGTCAAAGTAAGCACAACAAACACCATATGTGGGAACACTACCGATCTGATTGGAGATAATGCAATCATCATTGAAGCCAAGGCCGACAGCGCTCCTGGGTTCTGGCGAAACAACATCCTGGGTTAAGCTTAGTAAAGCCAACCCCACCCTCATCCCCTGTAGAGTAAGCCATTGTGAATTTTGAGCAAGGTTGTGGTATCTTTTATTGGAACGAGAAGGCAGTGAATGCTCGAGCCACTCGAGAAAATCGAAACATTAGACGCACTCCTCAACAAAATAGATGACTGTGATGCCTGGTTTGAGTTATTCTTAGCGGCGGGTTCTCGAAAAGGGAAATTTCCATCCCGAACCTGACTAAATCCAGGGTGCATGAATTAACTCACGCGTGACCAGAATCCCCGGAATTGATGAAGTAAAGCATTGGTCACTTTGAGGTGGTGAAATTCGAACCATCTACCCCGAACCGGTAGTGGAAGATCAGTAGTTGAACTGAACAGAGGATGAGGCACAAAAGGGGATATAGTGAAAAAGTATACCCTCCTTTTCCTGAAACAGAAAAAAAAAAAACCATCGACAGGAATGAAATAAGCCCAGAAGTCTTGAAGGCGAGTGAAGGTGACATCCCTGCGACATGATTAAGCAAGTCCCACTTATGCTAAATTTTTAAGGACCTATGCACGGGTGAAGAGAGGTCTAAATGTCGATAAGAGGCACCTTAGCGAAGCCAGTCGGTGCTATCATTGAGTCACGAAAACCCGGGTAAAATACAAAGATCGGGGTGTCCTGCCATCTCGGTTAATATCGGAGGCACTTGTGTTGAAAAGCACTACTAGACTTGGGAGCTAGTGTGAATCTTGCCATATTCAGTAATAATAATTTGGGTTTAGGAGAACTTAAGCCCCTTCCATCACCTTTGTCTCTAGCGATAGTCTATTAAATACCCAGAAAGGGAATTTATTCAGAGTTACATCTGAAGTGGAAAAATTCTACTATCAATGGATTTTTCGGTACTTGACACGGCCCGGTTGCGAGTGGGGGCCCGACCATGTACCCATCATATTGGGAAGGCCATTCTTGGCTACTTGAATGCCATTATAAAATTCTTAGAAATGGGGTTATGCAACTCACCTTTGGGAGACATGACCTTAAGAGCTGATATCTTCCACTTAAGTAAAAGCATATGCAACCGAGTGGAGGATGGCCCATGAAGAGTGCATAATAGACACAATTTCTTGAAACAAGCTAACGGCGGCAGGTGTAGATGTGCTAAACCCGGAGTTGTCTGACAACCTTGTAGAGCAACAGGACCCCAAAAGCATGAGTTTAGTACATGAGCCTTTGGAGGGGAAAAAGGAGGAAATTCTACCTCTATTGTCGGGAGAGGAAGAAAATGAATCTCAGCGGTGGATCTCAAGCCCTACGTGGAATAACATATGCATTTTGGAAGAAACGAGACGGTGTCGGTTATTATCATCATCCAACTGCTTTGAGCACTCCACGGGAAGGCAAATCTGCTCTGAATCCATGAGTAATAAACGAAGCTTTGGGGTGGAAAATTTTCGATTTAAAAGGTATCAGCCCAACAATCCTGCACCCTCACATTTATTTAGAGAGAGTCAAAGATGTTAAGCGGCCTGAGAGGAGATTGAATCCCATATGCGGGGCGATTAACGTGAAGTCACGAGTTGCTCTGGCTTGATGTGTTACCCGATATCACATTAGCACTTGGGTTAGCCCAACCCAAGTCATGCCAAAGAAATTAGGGGTAACTACAGTACAAAATGCAAAAGGAGAGGAAATGCCCACCCGCCTTACTACAGGTTGGAGGGTATGTATTGATTACAGAAGATTGAATGAGGTGATAAGAAAAGATCACTTCCCTCTACCTTTCATGGATCAGCTCCTGGAAAGAGTTTCAGGCCACCCCTTCTACTGCTTTGGATGGTTATTCGGGCTACTTCAGATTGAAATTCTTTGTGAGCGATCAGGGCCAGAATACCTTCACCTGCCCTTTTAGCACATATGCATGGGAGGGGATGCCCTTGACTGTGTAATGCCCACATACATTCGGAGATGTATGCTCCAGTATTTTCGGTGATCACGGTAGAGCGCGTATGGAGGTTTACATGGATGATATCATGGTTCTGGAAGCTTTGGCGAATGCCTTATCCATTGGGGTTTGTCTTGCATAGATGCATTGAGAAGAACCTAGTGCTGAACTGGGAAAGTGCCATTTCATCGTGAACCAAGGAATAATGTTGGGACATGTCATTTCAAAGAAGGGAATTGAAGTGGACAAAGGAAAAATTGAACTGATCTTTAAATTACCCTCTCCCACTAATGTGAAGACAGTGAGGCAATTCTTGGGGCATACAGGCTTCTATAGGAGGTTCATATAAAACTTCTCAAAAATTGCCAAGCCACTTTATAAGCTTCTAGAAAAAGATGCCAAGTTTGAGTGGGATGCGGAATGCCAACAAAGGTTTGAAGAGCTGGAAACACTTGACCCTTTGCAAATAGTGAGGCCCACAGCGGCGGTTTGCCTTCCCGGGGTTATGTGCGTGCAGTGACCTGTTGTGGGGCGGTTCTCGGACAAAGAGTAGAAGGAAAGCCGTATGTGGTTCTATCTTGAGCAAAACATTGAATGAAGCTCAAAGGAATTACCTTACCGTTAAAAGAAGAATTCTTGTGATGGTTTATACCACCAGACGAGTTTATAGTATTTGATTGGGTCGATATAATCATCTTCCACGAGATCATTCAACTTTGAAATATCTGCTCACTAAGAAAAATGCAGCTAGGCTTTATCGATTGGGTTCTCTTACTACGGGGGAGATTCAGCGCACGGATTAGAATAAGAAGGGTGGCAGAAAATCTTGTTGCCGTCATCTTTCGGACTAACCGCCTTTATAACACCTGACCCTCCGATCTATGATGGTCCAGGATCTTTACTCCTTTGTGGATAGTGCTCCTTGGTTTGCCCGCATTGTTAACTTTGGTAGCAAGGGGTTGCGACGGAATGGAAAGCACGGAACGAGTTCTTGATGCAAAGTCCACTCCATACTTGTTAGGAACATATTTGTTCAAAATCTTTATGTTGATCAAATAATAAAAAGTGTGTTCCGAGAAGGAAACGAAGGGATACTCGACCCCTTTGCCATGATGCATGTGGAGGTCATTCCTTCACAAGCCTTGATGAAGGTGCTGCGGGCGGGTTTTTATTAGCCTTCTTTGTTGGGATGCCTATACCGTAATGCGAGCAATCGACAAATGCGAAAGGTTGGGAAAAATCTCGTCGTCACATGATGCACGATTAGTGCCCCGAGTGCTATTTTGAGCCCATTCCGAATGGGTTTGAGTGCTTTGCTTGTAATCATATGAATTAAACCCGATTATCGTGTGCATGTCCACTAGTGTTTTGATTTTTTGAGATTGTTTTGGATAGTTTGCGAGGTCTTGGGAACTTAGTGACTTGGCTTCTTATTGGTCTTGAATGAGAGTCTCGATGATTTCCAGGGTGAGGTGATGAAATGTCAAGATGTAGTGAAGAATTGAAGCGAAGTGATGAATAGAAGTGCGGGGAAGGGATGTTAGCAAAGCGGGAGACGAGGATCAAAGCTGGAATTTCGCTATGATTGCAAAAAATTTTTCTTTGGGATTACGAAAATTACGCAATCATAAGCGAAGACTAATCTGGCGGAAATGTGAAGAGCCCCCAAATCAAATTTGGCGAAATTTCGCTGCTTGTGAAATTTCGCTATGCTAGCGAAATTTGCTGCATAGCAAAATTGCTGCCCCTGTGTTTTTGATGTATTTGATTCTAAACGACCACGTTTTGACATTTTACCATTTTGTCCCTTATGTAATTTCATATTTTAGGCATTTTTGTATTTTCACACCTTTGGGGTTGACTATATAAGCCCCTACGACTTTGTAACCCTAATGACTTTTCATTTTATAAAGTTTTCCGCCGGCTTTCATTTTAGGTCTCATTTTGCTCTCTTCTCTCTCCTCTTTCTCTCTCATTTTCTCATTGCCAAACCACCTTGAGGATTGTGACTCAAGGGATGCTTGGCTAAACCTCATAACTATGAAGAGGAGGTTGCCTAGCTTAGTTTTGGGGCTCTTTGGAGTTGTCTCATGCTTTGATTATTCTGATGCGCATTTATGGTTCCAGCTTTCAAATATAGAGTTTAATGCCATTTAATGTCTTTCTTTTGAGTGATACTTGCCATGCTTTAGGGTTAGTGCATTCTTAATGGTAGATGCAAGCGACATTGCTAGATGTCATTCACGAGCCATGGGAATGAGGTTAAATGCTAGGGTTTCAAGTGAATGGGACTTTGAATGCTTAGTACTTGGAGTTGACTCAAATAGGAGTGGTTTTTTTTTAGGGTTGGTTTTATGGCTAAACAAAGATCAGGTTTTGGCTTTGACTATATGTCGATTATACTAATGCGAAATAACCCAGGAACAATAATACTTATTATCAAGCTAGTGACCCCGAGCCTTCAAGGTTACCATTTCACACTTCACTTTAAGAAACCATTCTGATTAGTCGGTGAACAAACAACCTCCTTTGTTTTTAACGAAATCCTGAAATCCAAACAAAAGCCTCACCGTTTCGAGCAACGCAGTCACCAAATCGTTCGGTAGGATGAAAACCCGTCCGTGTTGAATATGATTCTTATCTTTGCATTAAGCGACTACGGCGTTAGGAGGAACATAGGAAACAAATATTGTTGATTAGCTCACCCTCTGTGTGCGAATCAATGCTGCGAAGACCCTAATAAGTTTGTTGGTTATTTGACATTTAGGGCATCGACTTGTAGGAATGCATTCCTATAGCCCGGATATACTTACATTCTCATGGGAGTTGACTATGTCGAAATGGAGTGACAAATGCAGGTAATAAACTGACGGATCAAGGTGCGTATTGAAATTCTTAAAGAGAACATTTTCTCTAGATTCGGGGTCCCTCAAGCCGTAATCGTGATGGAGGCTCACATTTATGATAAACCTTTGAGAATCTCCTATCGAAGTACGGTGTCAAGCGCAAGGTGGCCACCCTTATCATCCTCATACCAGTGGCCAAGTAGAGTTAGCCAACAGGGAAATCAAGACCATGCGGTAAGAAGTGGTACATTCTAACCGAAAAGATTGGTCTCTCAAGTTGCTTGACTCTCTCTGGGCATACAGGACAACCTATAAGACCATTCTAGGCATGTCTCCTTATCGCCTGGTTTATGGCAAAGCCTGCCACCTACCTGTGGAAATTGAATATAAGGCCTGGTAGGCAGTAAAAAAATTGAATTTGGACATGCATGGTGGTCTCAGGCTTCTCGATATCGATGAGCTAGAAGAAGCCCAGAAATGATGCCTACACAAACTCAAGAATTGCAGATAAGTGAAGAGGTGGCATGATCGGTGATGAAAGCTGCGAACATTTTCAAAAGGGACGAGGAAATCTTGCTCTACGACTCGAAGCTCCACTATTTCCAGTGACTTAAATCGAGATGGAATGGGCCATTCACATCGAAGTCTACCTCGGTTCGGTGGAGCACACTTTCGGTGCGAAAGCATTCGAGTGTTGAATTCGATAGCCCAGCTTCGAAGCCATATGCGACAACACTCAACAGACAAGGAGGAAATCCCCCTCCTTGACCCTCCATGAAACCTCCTGAACACATATTAAGGAGTGACTTCTACAGTATCTCAGAAGTCACTATAATTTAATTGCTTAAATTTTTAGTAATCTTTTTATGCAAGTGCCTAATTTAATTTCACACAACATTAAAAAAAAAGTTAATATTTTAATGCAACTAAAATTAATTACAACTCTCCTAACATGATCATAATGGAAAAATTAAACCATAAATAAGGTAGCTAAATTACAACACTCACCATATATAGAACATAAGACAATTAGATGACACCTCTATTGATGAAATTATGATATTCATATCTTCCTTCATGAGAAAGGTCTTAAAAGACTCTCCAAAGACATCCTCTATGATATCTACTCCATGTACCTTCCCTTCCCTTAATAGTAATCCAACAAATACAACAAAGTTCTTGATATCTACAAGATTGTCATCCTTAACACTCGATGTTTTTGTTTATTCCTTTGTTTCATAAATTTCTTTGAATCCTATCAAACATAGCATATGATCACATATATAAGAATTGTCCTAAATAGAATAAGTTTGGCTTATTAGCAAGAAATTTTTAGTAAAAAATGAAAAAAGTAAAAATAAAAACAAAGCACAGAACATGGATGATATGGTAAGTAAGAATGACCAACTAGACATGCTCACGCCTTATCAAAAAACCTATTTTCATATAAGAGACAAGATTTCCAGAAGAAGTTCTTGTATTACATTTGCCCACGCCTTATTCATAAACCTCTTCTAGTAAAGAGACAATTTCTAGAAGAAGTTCTTGTATTAGATGTGCTCACGCTTTATTCAAAAAGCTCTTATAGTTCAAGAGACAAGATTTCTAAAAGTTCTTAAATTAGACGTGTGCCACGCCTTATTATAGAACCACTAATGATTCAATAGAATTGATTTCCAAAAGAATTTATTGCATTAGATGTGTCGACGCCTTATCTAAAAACCTCTTTTGATTTGTAAACTAAAAATTCAGATGAAGTTCTTGCATTAGAGCGTGCCGCCTTGTCTAAAAACCTCTTTTGATTTAGAGACAAGATTTCGAGAAGAAGTCATTATATTAGACAGCCATGCCTTATCAACCTTTTTTTGATATAAGAGACAAGATTTCCAAAAGGATTCTTGTATTACATATGTTCACGCCTTATTCATAAACCTTTTATGGTCAAAAGATGATTTCTAGAAGAAATTCTTGTATTAGACGTGCTCACGGCTTATTAAAAAAACCTCTTATATTTCAAGAGACAAGATTTCTAGAAGTTTTTAAATTAGACGTGTTCTTCTTATTAAAGAAGTATGCTTATTCAATAAATTGATTTCCAAAAGAAGTTCTTACACTAGAAGTGCCCACGAATTATCTAAAAACCTCTTTTGATTTAATAGAAAATTTTCCAGAAGAAGTTCTTGCATTAGACGTGCCCACTCCTTGTCATAAAACCTCTTTTGATTTAAGAGACAAGATTTCTAGAAGAAGTTATTATAGTGGATATGCCCACGCCTTATTAAAAAACCTCTTTTGATATAAGAAAGATTTCAGAAGAGTTCTTGTATTACATGTATATGTATTCATAAACCTCTTAAATTCGAGAATGGGTTCTGAAGTTCTTGTATTAGATGTGCTCACGCCTTATTAAAAAACCAAGATAAGATTTCCAAAAGTTCTTAAATTAGACATGCAACACCTTACTGAAGAACCTCAATTGATTCAATAGAAGTGATTTCCAGAAGAAGTTCTTGCACTAGACGTGCCCATGCCTTATCTAAAAACCTCTTTTTATTTTATAGACAAAATTTCCAGAAGAAGTTCTTGCCCTAAACGTGCCCATGCTTTGTCCAAAACCTCTTTTGATTGAGAGACAAGATTTCAGAAGAGTTATTATATTTGACATTTCAAGCTAGGTTAAGGTTACTTGAATGAGTCACGAATTCACTGGTAGTGCAACTAATTAAATGGTTAGATTTCTCAAGGGACAAATGAATTGAAATGGAAGACCATTTCTTGTGAAATTAACGCTTTTTATCATGCTAAATTTTAGGTAATATTGTGCAAACTTTCTTTATTTTCCTTTATTTAAGACTGAAATTAAGGCTTTTATTAGATTAATATGGTGAAGACTTGGTTAATATATATATATATATATATATATATATATATATATATATATATTTGTAAGAAATGCTTTATGTGGGACAATGCAATAGATGAACTAGTTAAAATAGCATGGGATCTGACGTCTAGTTGATATCGAGACATGATATCGAGAGATAAGGAAAGGAAAGAAGGTAGGTGAAGTAGTACAACATTAACAACAACTCAGTTTGTGGCACTCTTGACTCAATTTCCATCCACACATCCACATTTTGAAATTGAAATCATTTAAAAAAATACCACAAAAACTCATCAAATTTGTAAAAAAAAAAAAACCCCGAACATCAAATGGATCGGGTATGTAACAAATATCTTGTTGGTGAGTCATTACAGGTTGCCAAGTTACTCCTCATAATTTCTAGGATTTAGCATTAGATCATGGAAGTTTCTAGAATAACCCATGAAATATCAATGTGATTATTTTGGGCATGAAAAGAGAGGTTGTAAATCTTGAAGAGAAAGCAGAACTAGGAATGCTCTCATGAGCATTTCCCTGAACACTGAGCACAGCAATATCTAGCAAATGATGACATAAGTAATAAGATTAAACACATAATTTCAACAATCAAACAAACCAAAAAAATCCTAATAACCATTCAACACAAAAAATCACCATTCAAGCAAACTACAAAATCCTAATAACATAAAGAAAAAAAGAACGTAAATCCTTACCATTTCTAGCAGAAATACGTTCACATATTTTATAGAGAAACAATGAGAATAAATGAGAAATCTACGTCCTGAAAAACCTTAGTAGATTTGATTTGATTTTATACTTGAGATAAGAAAGTCAATCAAAATAGAGAGAGAGAGGAGTGATGTGGGAAACATGACAACAGGAGCAGGATCAATGGTGTCCTCGAATCAATGGAAGTAGAGTAAGGAAGATGATCTCCATCTAAAATGTAGTGACCCCCGAGCCCGACCTGGCCAGATTAGGATCAGACCGAAGCTTGAGGACACTTAGGCCAAAGCCATTAATCAAATCAATTTATCAAATACATATCATTAATGCAAGCATTTTCATTCTCAAATCTTTGCGGAAGCGGTTTCAATTTGTGGCAAACCCATAAACATTTACAAATTCAATGCAATTCATTTACAAAATATGCATTTACCCAAAAATGCCATTTTATTCCATTTACAACATAATATCCAAAATCGTATTCAGATATAGGTACAAAAATAAATTCGGAGTTGAACTCCCTTTTGTTTGCAAAACAATATCATGTTAAAAAAAAATGGTGAGGATGCATGTGACGGAGCATACTCCATGAACTTTCTGGATGACTCTGAGCTCCTCGACCTTGGGCCTGCTTTCGATCACTATCTATCACTCGGTACTTGTGCATTGATAAAACAATACGCTAAACATTTTCATGCTTAGTGGTTCTATATAGTTCTCTATTCCATTTCAGTTCAATATGAATCATGCATTTATCGAAATGTCTGTTTAATGATGTTGATTCGATTGCCACGATGTTTGAGCCTAAATCAACAATATTTATATACCTAAGCTCCTACCATTTGCCAGTAATTGACTCTTTGCGATATAGTAATCTAGGGTCGAACACGGGGATGGGTTTTCTTCATAAAATGGTTTGCATTAGGGCATGAAGGTAAGGCTTTCTATTTGGACTCTTTGGAATTCATTAATAGGGGAATGGTTTGAAAACGAGGAAATTGTAAAGCGAAAGTTAAAAGCTGGAAATTAACAATGAAATTTACTTTGAGATTTAGGTTACTAACTTGGCAAGCTAGGGCAAACACATGTCCTCTGAGGTTTTATCCTCCTATAATGAGTCAACACGAGGATGTAGTTATGGCCCCTTTTGTTTAAAGCCCTAACATTCTTTTATCATTTTAGAACAAGTAAAGAGATCTAAGAATCACGAGTGCATCTCTCACCCAGACCTTTGAACCACAAAGCATGAAGATTGACCTAGGCTAGTAAAGACCATCTAAAGAATCACGAGTGCATCTCTCACCGAGCAGCGAACCACTAAGCATGGAGAGTATTGGCCCAGAAAGCAAATAAAGAAGCAAAATGTTATTTAACCACAATTTGAAGAACCACAACATGTGAATATTACCTCATAGGCGGTAAGGACCATCTAGAGCCACAGTACCTCTGTCACTAGCTACTGGATCTAAAGCATGAGTATTGGCCAGGAACAATAACATCCTATGTTATACAGAGTTTTGAAGATAAGGGCATAAATACACTGTAACTTTTAGTACATGAGAATGACATGCTTAACCTACGCGACTAGCTTCCTTCCTCTTCAAGGAGAGGGGCTTAGCCAACATCTCTTGGTGTCATCTTCAAGAGAATTGTACTTGTGGCCAGAGAAAAATGAAAAGAGAAAGAGAAGAAAGAAGAGAAGAGAAAATAAAGCAAAACTTAAATAAAACCAAACTTTATTTGCTTGATAAATGAAAACTTACAAATCACCAAAAAACTTGTCTTTCTTCCTCTCCTCCTCTCCTCCTTATTACTGAAAACATGAGGGGTATTTATAGGACTCCTCAGTGATATAAAAATACCAAAACCTAATAACTAAGCTAAGTTATAGGATAGGAGAGTAATTCGCAAGTTTGAAGGCGGTTCATTAATTACAAAGCATGGCGGGGGCTGCAAATTTCGCTCTGAGGAGAATTTAGCTAATTAGCGAATTTGGCAAGGGTTAGCGAGGAATTGGCAGGACTGCAATTTAGCGAGTTGCGAATTTCGCTAGCTAGCGGGACCCGCTAAGCTAGTAGAAATTTTCAGTGAAGCGAATTTCGCAGTGCACGATCTTGAGTGGGCTAAGCGAATTTCGCAATGCGTCTTGAGATTCTTGATTTGTTTGCGAATTCGCAAGGGGTGCGGAGTGGTTGCAACTGAGGTTGAAATTACTGTATTTCTTTATTCTGCATTCCTCGCGTGTGTCTTCAAGCGCATCTCATTTTCTTCACTTTGCCTTTGTTTTCCATTGATTTTTAGGCTTGTTGATGGTGAGACTAAAATTCGACCTCATGATGAATGTTTGCATTGATTGAAGTTCAAATGTGTATAAAAGTCTACAAAACAACCAAAAACACCCTCGAATTGGCATAAGTGTTACTAAGATGACATGAACACTTCAGTGGGATAAATGACATGATTAATGATCAAAAGCACTGATACCTATAATATAGGGTTAAATTGCACTTTTGAGCACTAATCAAATGTCTGTAATGTAATGTAAAAGATACTTATACAAATACACTTTTTAATATCGTTTTTCGCTTTTCGGTTTGTGATTTCACATAAGGCTATAGAGTCAACTTTCACGATAGATTCAGTTGGTGAATCTTGCCATGTTTGTCATTCAGTAGCAATGTGATTTCACATTCAATATTACAATCTCACATATGACTATAGAAGTCAACATTCATGACAGATTCAATTGGTGAATCCAGTCCTGTTTGTCATTTAGTAGTAATGTGATTTCACATTTAATATTACAATCTCACATATGACTATAGAAGTCAACATTCATGGTCGGTTAGTGAATCCACATCACATTTGTCGTTCATTAGTAATGTGATTTCATATTAATATTACAATCTCACATATGACTATAAAAATTGACATTCATGCGATTCATTTGGTGAATCTCATAGTATCATTCGGTAGTAATGTGATTTCACATTTAACAAATACGGTTACCTTCATGGCCGAATTCGAGTTGAGTGAATCCGGGTCATGTGGTCATTCAATAATACATTTCAAATCAATTTACTCACATGCAATAGAATTCATATAGTTCAAATACATGTGCCTCTGAGATATTGACAAACATTTGAATACCTAATAATTCAAATCAGCATACATAGAGCTTGAAATGGGAATTGAGTCACCTAGAACAAACTAATTTATCCAATCCCTTTTCTTTACGATGCCGGTCTAGGTCGGGTTATGGTCTTCAGCGCACCTAGTAAGTAATTTCCACTCTTGGTGTTGGTTGAACAATTAATCGTATTAAGCAATTTCGCTTACGCGGTGGTGGTGCGAATGCAATTTCACTTAGTTTCATTCTTTATTTGAACCCCCATTAATCTTATATTGGTCCTTAAACTATCGGGTGTGAAGTCTGAGACTTTCGAAACAAAAATCAAAAATTTTGCTGTGAATAGTGACGGCAGGGCGTAGGTGCCCTACGCTGCGATGGCTGCCATACCGTGTAGTGGGACTGCGCCTTGGCGAACGAGGAGGCCTTTGGCCCTTTGGGTTCCCTCTTGTGAAACAGCACTTTATTGCGCGAAGGACTTTCTTTGCGACGAGGGTGCCCTTATTGCGGCAAAGGGGGCTGTTTTGCCTAGATTCCGTTTCGCTCTTTTTGTGATATTTCTCGAAAAATCTCGAACAAACTAAACATATGAGATTCACTCCCGAAGACATGAAATACCATCTAAACCAACCATAGGTAAACCATGGATGGATTGGTTTTTCTAACTCAAACATCAAATACAACTTTCTAGGGTTTGGTTCTTGCCTTTAAATCCTTTTGAATCTTCTTCGCGAATGTGATCATTTAGAAGCGAGAAATGAGAAGAAATCACTTACGAAATCATAACCTTTACCTGACCCTAGCTTCTCATCTCGCGCTCTTTGCCTCCAAAATGTTTTTGCTCAATGAGCATTCTAAGACCAAAAATGCCTTAATTACGTTTTACCTAAGGCCATGTTTGGCTTGTTCATTAAATCCATTTCTCATTTTCTCCCTTTTGGTATTCATTTTGACTTCCATTTTATCATTTAATTCACTTTTTCATTTAAGCTTGTTATTCTTGACCATAGAATTATCATTTTGCAAATTCCAAATTTGTCCTTTACTTAGGTTAATTTAAGGAATCCAGTCAATTCTCATTTTAGCATATAATATTTGCATTTGGATCTTGTATACAATAATTTAATCAATATTCCATTTAACAATTCCTGGAAAATACCCCGAGTTAGCTCAATTTATGTGAATATATAATAATTTTGTGCAAAAATTCTAGGGTATTTTGAGCATTACACAAAATACCACCCTCTTGCTAGCCTAATATTCATTATTCCTTTTACAAAAGGATAACCCTTTTAATGCATTGCCCTTCACGATCATCTTAGAGAGTTCCTTAACATAAAAAAAATTATTTATTTTTAATAAAAGATTTAAGTGCAAAGTGAAATATAGTTTTTTTAATATAAGAGTGAAAAAAATGAATAAATTTTAAAAATTAAAATATCATTAATTATTTGATAAATAAAAAAATATTTAAAATTTGTTTGAATGTAAAATATTTTAAAAATTAAAATTGATAATAAGTTTTTTTTTTTAATAAATAATATTCAACTAAAGTGATATTTTTTCTTAACTTCAAAGAGTGAAAAGGTAATAAAGTAAAATTTAAGTATTATTACTTATTTTATAAATATAAAATACAAACTATTAGTTACCAATCTAATAAATTCAAAACTAATGTTTTCATATCAATGAAAACTTGTAATAGTACCATAAAAATAAAAAACATGTACCAAATAATGACGTTTTTAGCAAAATGTCATGGCATGTCTAATCTAATAAGAGAATAATGACATTTTTCTAAAGGTCGAGGAATAAAACCATAAATTGAAGTTTTGTTGTAGTCACCATTTCAATCCCTTTATGACAGAAGACCTGATTATTAGTTCTTAAAAGTTTTTGGGTGTCCATGCTTCCCTTACCTTCAGCCTTATAATAGGCATAAATTGGCCTTCAAAACTTCCAAATGTTTGTTTCTTGGGTATAGATTACAAATGCTTACATTATTTTAGGCGTGTGTATGTTGCTTGAATGACAAATTCCTTTCCATATCAAACACCATTTCACCCGCTATACAAATGCGCAAATTTTAAACTTATGGTCCTCGCATTTTGTTCTCCTAGTTCTTCTTCAACATTATCCGACAACAATGCGACTCATGTCCTCCATCTTTATGCTCTAGTCTCTACTACCCTCTCGTTCTTAACTGCTCAACTTCAAGAACACTTACAGGTGTGCCCTATTATGTTGTTTGCCATCCTACTCCATTGAAAACTCACATGAGTAGTCTTCTTCTTCCTCTCCTAGTCCTATCTCTTATGGTGCTAAACCTATATGTTTAGAAACTGCACGTGCCCTTACAACAACTCCTCGCCATGCTTAACTCACTCGATGCGAACCCGGATAAAAGTATTTTTATTTTCATACCTAAACTATATCTAGTTGAATTGTCTCCAAGCTTACGCCCATTGCCCCTAGCAGCTAATTATTCCTCATTTTATAAAAACATCCTTGGAGGATGGATATAAAGCCTTGTTGAACAATTAGACTTGGAATTGATACCTAGTTTAGTTTGATCAACATATAGTTAAGATCATAGTGGGTATTTCGGGCAAACTAAAGGTATAGATGGATCATTGGACAAGTTTAAAAATAAGATTGGTTGCTAAGGGTTTCAACAACACACAGGATAGACTTGATGAGACATTCATCTCAGTGATTCAGCTTCAGCTAATAGGATTGTGTTTACTCTATCGTGACACATGGGTGAGTAATCGACAAATTGACATTAACATTGCCTTCTTGAATCAGGGATCTTCAAGAAGGAGGTCTTTATGACTTCGACACGAGGGGTTCATTGATCCTCATAGATATACTCATGTATGCAAGCTGCGCAAAGCACTTATGGTTTAAAACATGTGCCTAGAATATGGTTTGACAAACTAAAGGGTTCTCTAAGTAGTTGGGGTTTTCACAATTCTATTTAGATACTTCTCTCTTTTATACCCACCGAAATGGTAGAATGATACTGCTCTTGGTTTATGTTGATGATATCCTTATCATTAGAGAATGTGAAGAAGACGTCCAACAGGTGATCAAAGATTTACATGCTCAGTTTTCTCTCAAAAATCTTGGTCCCGATAAAATCTTGTGATTTAAGGTAACACGTGCATTTGTTGAGGCACATCTCTACGATACAAATATGCATGGGATATGCTCACACCAAAACTAACATGGTTCGCGGTAAAGCATGCTCCATCAAACATGGTTAATTAATAATTTTCCTTATTGATAGTGAACCTTTTTTGCTTGTCCCTCGATATATGGTCTGATTGGTCCTTTGCGATACTGCCTTTCGCTGAACACGATTTGGCATATCTTGTAAGCAAATTAAGTTAGTTTTTGCAAGCACCTTTGTTGCTCATTGGCTGACTTGCAAGCGTATTCTATGATACATAAGGAATCTATCATAGTTACTCTTGAGAACCAACTCAATTTCTCACCCTTGAAGGATTTTGCGTGCGGTGTGTTGGGTTTTGGGGTGGCATCTCATGCTAAAGTAGAAGAAAAAAAACTTTCAGTAAACCCTCCCGAGGATCCCTTGAGGTATCAAAGTTGGTTTAAAACAAGATTGAGTGCGAGATTTATACCTCACGTCGATGTAAACCAATCTTGAAGTGTGATGCAACCATGATCGAATCAAACCACCTCCTTAGTTTTCCTCTAACACTATCCACACGAAGAGTGGAGTCGATAACCTCGAGGAAGCAGTTACGGATGAAGTCAGTGCTAGCTAAATCCTAGATTGAAAAGGCGAAAACCAGTTTTGACTCTTAAATCACACAAAGAGTGGGATGTTCTTCAAGAATACTTTACTAACTCAGATCACTCTTTCTTGAAAAGTGGGCAAATGAAGGCACAGGATTGGGGTTATCCATAAGCTCCTTTTATTGGAAAACCCTTGCCTGTGAGGTTGTCCATGACCTGCATCCTATGCGTTATGGCATGTTCCCTCATGGGCCTTAAGCCATGAACAAGCCTAAGCCTAATTTATCTCTTAGTGAGGGTTTTTAATCTCGGGATTCCACTAATCCCGTTACATTCCATTCTCAAGATTGATCTTCCTCATATTTGGATCACATCCAAATCCATTTTATATTAGCCCCACACTCTTCTAAGCGTGTGACCCATTAGGTTCATGGTTATGTTGGTCACCGGTTAATTATTGAATCAAAAGCAAGTCATGGCGGTATCTAGCAACACATCATGACCTCCCAATTCCTTTGGAGAGTCGGTGGTGCAGTGAAAACCCTTCCGCAGAACAATTGCGCATAATTAGTCATTTACTTAATTTATACCCATAGCTGAAGCATGGACAAAGTGTAGCTCCCACTAGATTAGCTAAACCATCTAGTGAGTGATATAAGATCTTATCCACTGGACTCATTGCGTCGATCGTACGCGAACCTCTTCGCGAAGACAATTCCACTAGCGAGATTGATGGCGGTTCAACAAGAATATAGGTATATTCTCCCTTTATTTGGGTGGTGAATCCCTTGATGAGTTGCTAAACTGCCTTTGAACACCTCAAGCTATACCCGATCATCACCCTATGAGCGACCTTTGAAAGGAAACAATGAATGAAGTCTAAGTACAGAATCAACATCCAAGATATCCTTGAGTGCCTTAAGTCTAAGGATACTTGCACCATTGCTATGATGAGACAATCATCTATATATAATGATAATATATAATTGTCTCATAATGAGTTATACAATATGCAACTATTGCCATAAGCATCCTGTGTAAACTCTAATCAACTCATGATCACGAGTTTATAAGATCCATTGCCAGTCGATCAAGGAGTATGACTTGTCTTCGTCTATGGATCAGCAATGTGTCGATCTCATTGATCCTATGACAATGGATGATTTAGATACTAACATAACATTACACAGTGAGTAGAATCTTATCATCATGATTTCTTCATGTTGTGTTATATATCTTGGATTCGATGTCCAGATTAAAGATCAATCGTTCAACATATAAATATCTGATGTGAAGAAGCCTTTCATATTAAACAATTTGCAACAGTACAATAAGTGCTAAGAGGCGATTGCCTTTTTGAACACTTCTCATGAAACTCCACTTGTACTTTCGGCGATCACCTTTGTATCTCATATCATAGGCAAGTAGATGTGAATCATACTTCTTTAGGGAAGTGGCTTAGCCAAGAGATCAGATACATTATGATAAGTGGGCATTTCTCTATCTTTATCGCATTGGCAGATTTCTCGATCGTGGTTCTACGAGTGCTAGTTTGGACATTGATGAATCATTAGGTTCTTGCGCCATGTGTCCACTTTATCCAACACCAAAGATCTCTTATCATGTGCTGGGGACCATTCCTGGGTTATAAATGAACTACCTTGTCCAAACCACTTCCTAAACTATGGAAATAGTAATATTATCTAATTAGATTCATAGAATCCATGATTACATCACTTATTTGGAACTCTTCTATTTATTGTGCCATCATTCAATGTGAACAAGTTTGCTTTGATTGAGATTTGGACTCATCTTTATCAAATTAGTAATTAGACATCTTACAATAAGATCTCCGTCTCCATTAATCAGAGTACATCCTTAGTGCTTCTCAAGTACTTGAGGATATTTTAGCCAATTTTCTGTGACCTCTTGAGTCAGTGGTATATATGTGACTCTGAATAAGGTCTAATACCATGACATAACGTGCATGATTGATCTGGCAAACATGAATTCATACTCATGCGTGTCCTCTCATCATGTGTCTTTGGACACATGGACTTTGAGAGGGTGATCCCATTAGACATGTGAAAGTATCCTCTGTAGGCTTGCTCCATACATAAACATCTTTAGCATCTAGAAGCTATGTGTATGAGCGTAAAGACCAGCGGCCTGCAGTCTATCTCACATGGAGTCTTTGTCCCAAGGAGTGCAGGTTACTTCTCTCAGGTCTTTCATGTAGAATATTCCACGATAACCAATATATTGATAGATTGTAACAGGATGTGAACTTAATGATATTATGACATCCACATATTACCTTAGGAACACGATTCCACTTCTACTAACCTTCTTGTACACCTGAGGCTCATCCGTATTTTGTAGAAACCATACTCTTGATTGTCTTATCAAATAAAGATGTTCCAACTTTTTAAGATGTTTGCTGATCACAATGGATCATGATTTGCATGCTATTGCCATTCCATGTTTGAACCTCAGGTTGTGTCGTGTACACATCCTACTTAGGTTTCCTTTATGAAGCGGTCTTATCATTGCTGTATCTTATAATCATAATGAGCAAAAATGACTAGGAGTATCCTTATGGATTTAAGCATAGCTACTAGACTAAGGGAATATTGGTATCATTGACTCCTTGTCTTTGATATTAACTCTTAGCTATAACCTTAACTTTATAGGTAATACATTACCTTCAATTTAGTCTTGTTCTTGAATATCCCTTGCACTATGGGTTTTTTATCCCTTTGGGTGAAGTTGACCTAAGTCCATACTTGGTTGACTCACATGGAATCATCCTCTTCATGGCTAAGGCCATTTATCAGACTCTAAACTATTAAGAGCTTTAGTGTAGGTAGTAGGCCCACCTACCTCTACAATCAATATGTTCCATTGTTCACCAATGAGAAATTCATTTCTCTAGAACAATACATATTGATGAGAAATAAAGACCAAAGGATCCACTTCAAATCTTGGAGATTTGACCAAAATCCATAGAGAAAGGACCAAAAGCTTCAAAGGCTTTCCAATGGCCTTGTGAAGAGGTTTATTGAGCGACCCGAGTTTTTTAAAGAGAGCAGTCAAATCGAAACATTTGAAGGGAGTGGAGTAATAAGGAAGTTCAAAAGTTCGATGCGAAACTTCTCACAAACAAACATGAAGTGATCTTAATTATGGATTATGGAAAATTTAGATTCGAGTTTCTAAACCTAAACACTAAATATATTTCTATTTCCAAATATTTTTGAGTCTTATTACTATGTTGATTTGGGAGTTGTTATTTAGAAAGATTGTTTCTCCAAGTCAGTTAATAATTGCTTTATTTAATTTAGAAAGTCTCGTTCTAAGTCAAAGTAGGAGTTGTTTTAATTTATTTAGAAATCCATGGGCCTATATATACCCTTAATACAGTCTTATGGAAGAGACATTGATGAACACAAATTCTTTTGTAGAGCTTTTCTTTACTTTATGGTTCTTGTGAAACTTTCAAGCCTATCAAGGTTAATTCCTTATGTTCAAGTGGTTCTTGCTCTTTATAATCAAGGGGATGGGGTTACCATCCTTTGTTCTTACGGCTTCGTTCTATAACAAAGTGGGACGTAAGATGCAACATCTTTTTCTACTATCTTGGATTCATAGTAAAGGGGACGAGACTACTATTCTAGATCGTGTTTGAAGACTCTTGGAGTAATTCAACAATCGTGGATCTCAAGCAACAAGCAAGTAGGGTTTCAGATTATTTCAGATCGTGGATTGCTCTTCAAATGTCAATTTGGTAACTATCTTAATTTTAGTTGTCTTGACATTTCATATTGAGTGCAAAAAAAGAAAAAATAAAAAAGGAAATCATAAAAAAAAAAAATTCAAATAAGAACAAAAAAAGAAAAAAAGTGAAGTTCAAGAGTGGAAAAAAGCAAAAGTGATTTTCATTTTCAAAAAAGTTCAAATGTCGAGTGAAAAAAAATGTGAGTGAAACATGAGGAGTATGGCGAGGTTTCTTTATAATTTTTTCCTTTAATTTGATCATGTCTTCAAGTAATGATCTTCCAAATGTGAGGTGGGTAAATAATCCTTCATACCGCAAGCTACGCAGAACACTTTTTTAAGATCGAGGTTCTAATTTAATGACACGAGATGAGATTGAACAAAATGAAGAGGTGTTGAGACGAATACTTCCTCAAACTCAATGACAAGAGAGGTGTGTTCTCGTAGACTTGAATCATAAAGAGCTTAAGAATGAATTGAAAGATGAAAAAGAATATCTGACAAGTTAAGAGGCGCTGATGACAAGGGAGGCTTGAGTGCCTGGCGAAGGAGGACGCCATTGAGCAACAACGTGAACGCCTACACCGCTGCCATGTTAATAAGAAGGGTTTTAGTTTATTATCGATGGTAGAGTCATGGTTAATGCCGCTTAGTGCTTCGTTAATCGAGGCTTACAATTACAAACACTTAAACACCCTGCACTTATAAGTCAGAGCTGTCGAATGATACAGGATGTGGTGGCAAAGCAAGTACGATGTCATTTTCAATGGGGAAGTATCATGATGAGGTTCTTTGTTATGTCATCTCTATGCATGCTTCTCATATCTTATTAGTACGCCTCGGGTAATCTAATAAGAGGCAACCATGGTGGTTGCAAGAACTGACGGTTTCACGCGTGAAGCTTGTAACTTCAGACCATTGTCACCAAAATAGGTGTATGAAGATCAAGTGAGGTTAAAGAGTGTGATTAAAAAAAGAATGAGAAAAAAATAAGAAGAAAACAAGAGAAAAAGGAATTCAAAGAAGTAAATAGAGTGAGAAGAAAAGAGAGTGAAAGAGAAAATGATATGAAAGTGAACAAAGAAAAATAAGAGGAAACAAAAAGAAAAGAAAGCTTCTATGCAAAAAAAGAGTAAGATCAAGAGCGATTTTCATACTAACAAGCTCTATGTTTACTTTGTTCATATAACGACGCTTTCAACATTAACGATCTCGATTCTTCGTTTAGCGTTGTTTCTTCTTTGTTACAAAAGTTCAGTATGTATTCCCCGAAGATTTATCCTGGGGCGGGTTTGCCACCGTAGGAGAAAAAAGAGCTTCGATGGCAAGTGGAGGGAATTTATTATTCTTGGGTGCAAGTGGAGGAATTTATTATTCCACAAAGTTATACATACCACTTAGATTCAAAAAGATGGTGCATGAAGGATGTGTATTTATTTTTCGTGGCATCAACAACCTTTATGGTTGGAAGATTCGAGGATGAATCTTTTCGATAAGAGGAGCATGAGAATCAAAGCACAAATTATCCGCTTCAAATGCCTATTAGGCCAATCGCAAGAGCAAGGCCAAAAGCTTCAAAAGGATTTTAATGAAGCCAGGAAGAAGTTTATTTGGGCCAACCCAACTTTTACAGAATAGCCTAAGTCAAATCAAGCATTTGAAGGAATTAGAGCCAACAAGGAAGTTCAAAAGTTGATGTAAGAACTTCTATAACAAACCTTGGGAATTCAGATTTGGGAGTTTGTGAAAACTCGAGACACTACATATATTTATATATTTCCAAGTATTTTGAGTCTTATTACTATTTTGATTTGGAGTTGTTATTTTAAAAAGATTTGTTCTCCATGTCAAAGTAGTAGTTGATTATTTAATTTAGAAAGTCTTGATTTCTAAGTCAAAATAGGAGTTTCTTTAATTTATTTAGAAAGTATGGGGCCTATATATACCCCTAATGTAGTCTGGAAGATTATTTTGTGAGGCTTTCTTCAATTTATGGTTCTTTATGAGAACTTTCGAGCCTATAAGGGTGAACTTTTATAGTATTCAAGCTTATGGCTCTTGTTCTTTTATGACTGGCGGACGGCTACCTCTTCCTTTGTTCTTAAGGCTTTGTTCTATAAACAAGGGATAGAGACTAATGAGTCTAAAACTCATATATTTGTAAGCTAATTTTTCAAGTATATTTCAAGCTTAAAAGTCTTATTTAATGTAAATTATGGAATTTTCTACTCGTGATTTATGTATTGGGTGTATATTTAAAGAAAAGAAGGTGAAAGCAATAAAAACAAAAAAAGGGAGGGCTAAAGGCAACAATGTCAAGGACCAAAAGAGCAACGCCGCGACATCAGATGGAGAGTGTCATGCTAGTTACTCCAATGTCATGGACATCGATGGATATAGATGAGAATTCTTCAACGTCGCGACACCACTATGACATTTCCGCGGATTAATCGACATAAAGACATAAAACATCAAAGCAATGTCGCGGATAATTAAAAAAAAAGAGCAATGTCAATGACATCAGGTGGAGAGTTTCCAGACCGTTACTTTAAATGTCGCAACATTGGTGCAACATCAGTTGAAATAGATGAGCAGAAGAATGCAATGTCGTGACATTTTTACCAGACGTGATGTTCCTCATCATGGAAGACATCATGTGAAGCAATGTCATGACATCAACAAATACTACAAGTACGTCGCAACACTGGGGCAAGGTCGAAGAGCAAAAAACATTAGTTAGCAATGTGGCAACATCAAAGAAATGTCGCGACATCAAAGCAGTGTAGCGACATCAGAACAAAATTATTGCAATGTCGCGACATCAGACCCGAGCTCCCAAGTTAAAATACTAGCAGTCGTCAGTAACATCAACCAATATCGCGACATCAACCGGGCGGAGGAATAGTGCCAAAATGTCGTGACATCAAAGAAGTGTCGTGACATCAGAAAGTAACTTCAACATTCAAGAGCAGTGTCGCGACATCAACTCAATGTCGCAACACCAGAAGAGCAATGTCACGACATCAACTTAGTGTCATGACATCAACTCAATGTCGCAACACCAGAAGAGTAATGTCGCGACATTATAGTTGATTTACAATATTGCATCTCAAATGTCACGACATCATCATAAAATAGCCACGACATTAACTAATCATTGAGTAACGAAATGCCCGATCTTCAATGTCGCGACATCACCCGATCCACGATTGACAACCCTCGATGTCGTGCGGACATCGCCAAATAGGTAGAATTTACGGGTTTTCAGCGTGATTTTCGCCGTTTGTGGCCCAATATCTAAAGCCTATAAATAGAAGCTCCTTAGGGAACCATGTTCGCGATCTAGAATTTTTCATATTGGGAGGAGCTGAAATCTCCTCTGTATATATTTTTAGGAAGCTCAGAAAATATAATTTTTCCTCGAAAAATGGCAAAACAAGAAATCATTTAATAAGCATATGCTGAAAACTTGAAAATTTTCTAGATCTCGATGATGAAATGGGATTCAATCGTTGGATTCGCTGCCAACTAGCTACTCAGACGAATTTTTGTCAAATTATGAGATAGCTGATTTTCATGTTTTTCGGGGTGATGGGTGTCTATGAACTCCCAAGGACGAGATTGTTTACGAAAATCTTGGAAGTTGGGAAATGACTTGAGTTATTTCATGGGAAATAATTTGAACTTAAACAGAGACAAAATATATTGCTTCGGGCCAAAATCAGACCCGAGCAAGGGTAGACACGTGGCTCGACGTGGGCCACTCATCTAAATGAAACTTAAGTTAGGACGAAAAGGGGAATTAGGGCAAGGAAAGGCCCATTTTCCTGGTTGGACTAAGAGAGAGAAGAGAAGAGAAGAGAGAAAAAGGAGAGCCAAAGTCTTCCATCCAAGATCTACGGAGTTTTGTTGGCCTGCCATCGCTAAGACAAAACTCATTAGACGATACAAATGGTACACGGGGTACTCTAGAAAGATGATTTTTCCGAAGATCAAGAAAGAAGATTTCGGGAAATAGAAGTTGTCGGGTTTAAGAGGCTTCCTACCTATGTATCTACGCTCTAAGAGGTAAGGGATTTTTTTCTACTTTGCTCACTTTTCCATCTTCGAAATGAAAGAGGGTTTTTCGCTTAAGTAAATTGCTTTCTGGGCGAAGAAAAGTCGGATTTTCGAGTTCTTCTCAACGTTTCTTCCCCTGTGAGAACTTTCATGAAGATCGTCGCTGCAGCGAAGGGAAGGTTCGCCAGCGAGCGGGTCCGCCTAAGCTAAGCGGTCCGCCAGCGTGGTCATGTAATCTTAAAGTATTCGAGCACAAGAAAATACATTCGGCTTGTCAGCGAGGTCGTTGTCATTAGCGAACCACCCACCTAAGTCAAGAAGGCCACCCAGGTGAGCCCGTGACTTGAAACCCGGTGGCTTGTTACGACCTATTCGTGTCCGTTTCATGACCGGTCTCGTGATTGGTCAGGGCTTGCTTTAAAATAATGTGTGACTTCCGACGAGAGTGTCATTGCTTGACTAAGAGTGACATGTTTGAATGTCAATACGTGTGTTCTAATGTATTGACATGTGATGAGTTTATATGTGCAAATGGCCATGACATGGCTTGATTTTGAGTGTGTCACTACTTAACAATGTAGTGACCTGTTTGGATGTCAATATGAGTACTCCAATGTATTGACATGTGATGAATTGGTATGTGCAATGGCCATTACATGGCTTAATTATGTGTGTCATTGCTTAAAGGTAGAATGACATGTTGCATGTGAATGTTGATATATGCTTCAGATGATATATCGGTTACGAATGAAAATGATGTATGGAAGTCATATGCGTGGTGATGTGATTGTCCAGACATCCTGAAGCGCGGATTGCTGTCCATGCAGTATTCATTATGCATGTGACATGATTGGATCTGATGAATTATGTGTGCATTTTAGTTGGAATTATCGATGTTCTTTTACAACTAAAATGCATGATCTCGTCAATCTTTTTCATTAATGTCACGCTATCCCTCATATTATATCAGTTTCTTACAGAATATGGCAATGTCGAATCAAAAGGCGCCTAAAAGACGTAAAAATGTAATGTGATGTAGAAACGATAAAAAGGCGCAGCTATAAAGGCTATTGCTTTTGCCACGCCTGGCCAAGCCCTTCGCCGCCGAGAAGACCCCTTTCATGTGCCAGCCGAACGAGTGAATTGAAGTTGAAGGGTTCGGGCCACGCTGTGCCAGCCAAGCAACCTCACCACTCGGCGCACAGTCCCCTTTCCAAAAACTGGGAACTCGTCGAACTCCTAATCTTTTTAGCCATTGATGGGCCCGTCTAGAGGTATAAGAGAAGATTTTGCATAAAAGTGATTCAGGCCAGCGCAGGGGTGCCTAATCAATATTTGTATCCTAAATTCCTTCCTACTGTCGTAGCAAAGCTACCGGCAAGATAATGTTCAGTGGTCGAACTCAGGGATAGGTTTTCTTTGCACAAATGACTAACAACGAAGGCCAAAATTGGAGAATTCAATATGGATTTTTGGGGTTTTGGTAAAAACAGGGGAGTTGATGGTTTAAAACTGAAAATAAAAACAAGTTAAAAAATTGTAATGTAATTCATGTTAAATAATGGGCTGTGGTAATCGGGGCAACTGAGGTTCTGTCTTTTCTCGCTGGGGAGGATGACATTTCCAAACCTAGCTTCTTCATTTAACTCGGTGAAAACTAACCCTAAATAACTATTCCTTGAAAATTGGTATTTCGCTCCATCGATGGTCTTTAACAATGAATAACATCACCTCGAATTCACTTTCCAACGCCTAATAAATGATAATTAATGAACGTCATCAGATTCAACAATAAGTATACAATGAACCTAAAGCTTCCAAGTACTGGCCGCTTACAAAGGATTCAAGGGATCAAACTCAAAATTGGAGAAAATAAAAATATCCTTGAATCGCTTTCAATAACCCATAGATGCGGTAACCAATCTGCGTCAATGGATCCGACGATACATCCAAGGAACCCAAAGCTTATCAAATATCGATCATTCATAGCAACCGGCGGGATTAAAGCCTATCGCTCGACTGAAACCATAAATGGTAGAAAATACCGTTAAAACATGGAAAACCCTCGCCTTGCCTCTCGCATCCCCGCCCAATAGCCTTCCACTCCATGAAAATGGTTTTGTACCATTCATCCTCCGAGTCATTATCCCTGAGATGCCTGGGCAGCCGAGAAAGTGAGAGAAAAGGGAAGAAATGGGAGAAAAGGAGAAAACTGAAAATCCCGGAGAGAAACGGCCGAGTTTATGCCCAAATTTTATCAAGTTGCGTTTTTTTTACAAAGGTTCGTTCGGGATTTCAGAGCCAACCCCTTACTCAAATTAAAAAGAACCAAAATCCTAAGCTAATACAAGGATAAAATGGGAAAACCAAAAGGGAACAAAAAGGCAAAAACTAGCAGTAGGGAAGTCAAGGTGAATAAGCAAGTATATGTGACGTGGTGAATAGCACCGCAGAAGCCAATTTTGTAGCCGTCTAATTTCCTTGTATTTTCTTCTTCTTCCTTCTAGTCTCGATCTCGCAATGCCGAGCTTGACTCACTCTTCGTGCTTGATCACTCAACAATTTCGCACTATTAGCTCGCAAAAATCGTAGAAATTTGCCACAAAACAGATTAAGAGGAACAATGTGGACCTTAATGTGTAAATTGGGTTAATTACGCTGATTAGTACATAAAAAATGCTCAAAACCTGTAATAAACAGGATTCAAAATATCACTTTTTGAGCACTAATAAAAAAGGGAGGATTGGATTGAGAAGAAGAAGGAGAGACAGGAGGGAGAGATCGATATAGACGGATTCGGGAAAGATCGCGAAGACAGAGTTTTCTGTTGTTCTTCCTTCAACCTACTTCATGATTCAAATTTTCAATCAGAATGCACACATGGATAACTAATTCTTTCTATATTTTGCCAACCCTAACCACGCTCTTGATGGATTGATTTTTAGTTTTGGCTTATTTGAATATTAATATGAGTTCATACGTTTGCTTTAATTATGGGTTTAATTACATGTTATTGTCTGGCCAACCGTGACATGCTAAAGCTGGGAGTTTGAGATAAAGAGAAGATAACTTCTAGGGACATGGTTAAAGAAACACTTGGGTAGTCGAAGAATAGATATTCCGCACGCAAGCGTGGCGATAGGTTTGCACAATTGCTTTTCGAGTCGAGGGGTCGGTGCGCAGATGCAATACATCCCATTGGCAGATAAAATATATCTCGAGAGAGCACTTCAGAGGAAAGATCAACTTTCCAACATAACTATTATGAATACTTCCAATAAGTCCTTATCAATCGACATCTATCAAGCGCGTAGAGACTAGTGAAACCCTAGGCTTCTCATCATCGATATAATTCAATACACGCAATTTAAGTTTTTATATCTCTAGTAATTTAGTCGTAATTCGCTTTAGGATTAGATCCAAATATCATTAAAGTCATTAAATCAGTAGTCAACATGTTTTCGAGGGAACAAAACTTGACTAACCACTACACCACGCCAACTGTGCATCGCATATACTCTCTTACGCACACCTGCTACGCTTTCCCACTCCACCCTTGCACACTCACTTTCTACACCAAGTTTTTGGCGTCATTGTCAGGAGAAGTTTAGTGTCGATATCACAACCCCGTCATAGATAGTACTTGGATCAATTTTACTTTTCCTTGGTTCTTCTCTACTTTCGATCATTTCTTTTTACTTTTATTCTCGGTTTACATGTTTTCTTTTACTCGCACTCAGCCTCGTGGATTTAGTTTCGTCTTATCCTATGATTTCAGAAAGTATTTAGGAGTGCATGCAAAGACAAGGGCAATGTGGAACTACTTCCATTTGATCCCCGAACTGTAATCCGACACGTATCAATTACGTAGAGAGTCACAACCCAGCCCTCGGGAATCATGCAACATCCAAGTATTTAGGACAACATGATGTGGACGAATCCATGTGTGAAATAGAATAGACAAAACTATAGAAATCTAGCCACCACACCTCATAACCCGATAATCCGCATATGCTACTCGGGCGAGCTCACTCACACCCACAAATGCTCACAAATTATAATGCCGACCACCCATACGTTTTTCTTCAACAACTTGAGTCGGCGGAGTAATACAAAGGTAAATGCTTCACTATATACAATTCCATGGGCTACATAGTGAGAATCCAAATGCGCATTTGACTAGCTTTATTGAAGTCTATGACACAATCAAGTATAATGGGGTAACCGAAGAAGCTTTCAACCACGACTTTTCCCATCAAGCCGCTAGCGATCGGTTAAACACTGCTGACCACCAACCTCCGCACTCCATCACCATGGAATGACTTCATGCAAATTTCTGGACAAAATTTTTCCCCACCCGAAAAATAGCTCACCGGTGTAAGAAATTGGCCATTAGACAATTTGAGGGTATAACCCAGCCAAGCTGGGGAGATTTCCATGAGCTATCGAGAGGTGCCTACATCATAGATTAACTAAGTGGATGCAGTGTGCATACGCTCTACAATGGTCTGCCACTCACTAGAGACCATTGATGCTTCAAATAGAGGTGCTCCGGGCGAAGAAACCACGAATCAAGCCTATGAGATCTTGGAGGATACAACTACTAATACTAATCAGAGGCCCCGAGATAGATCAACACCTAAGAAACCCTTAGCAGGAGTAGACATAGAGGTTCTCAGTAACCTGGTAAACCATGTTGCCTAGTTAACTAGACAGTTGCAGAAGAAACAGGGTACAGTGAATGCTATTCAGAATAATCCGTGGGAAATTTGTGAATCTTGCAGTGGACAGCTGATTCGTGTCGCAATAGGGTTCCGGATCAACAAAATTTATACCTAAATTCCTCCTACTGCCGTAGTAAAACTACTGCAAAATAGCGGCTCTAGGATCGAACACAGGGATGAGTTTTCTTCGTACCAAATGATTTATAGTAGGCTCAAAATAGTGAATTTGTTTTGGATTTTTAGGTTTGGTTAAAAACAGTGAGGTTTTGGGGTTTAAAACTGAAAATAGAAACAAGTTAAAATAAAATTAAGTGTAAAAAGAAATCCTTGAAGTGTTGGGCTGCTAGGTTAGGTTGATAGGGTTACAAAGAGGTCCTCGGATTCATTTCCTCGCGTTGGGGAGGATGGAGCAGTCAATTCCCTTAAATCGATCTCTTCATTTAGTTTTAAAACTAAACCCTAATAATTTCCCTTGATAGAAAGCATTTATGGTTCCTATAGTGAAAATCTATCACTCGACCCATCCTACAATGATTCAGAAGGAAACTAATGAATCTCAAGGATCTAATAATAAGCATCCACCGAACCCCTAAAAGATTACCAAGTATTGATCAATGAGGATGCATCTAGAGTGAAAATATAACCCTTAACCTACTTCAAAGGCTCAGAATAGCAACTAATGGATATCGTTGGCATCTAAAGCCAAGAATACACTCGAACTCCTAAAAACTTGCCAAGTATTTCACAAAGAAAGTGCATCAAAGAGCTTTAAACCTAGGAGTTGCAAATTTGGGAACCAAAATGACAAAACCTCGTCGGCAGAAAATGTGGGAACAAAATGCAAACCTTACTTCCCAAGCCTAGCAACCCTCTTCTTTAAGGATATGAGGCTTTAGCCAAACATTCTTTGAGTTTTCATCCTCAAAGGGTGTGTTTGGTTGCCTAGAAAGTGAGAGAGAGGTGAGAGAAGAGAGAACGTGAAGGGCCAAAAACAGAGGCCCGTATTTGCTTCCTTCCCAAAATCAAAAATTAGGTCAACAGTGAATTACAATGGCTTATATAGCCTTACAATCAAAGTGAACTACCAAATTAACCTAACTAAAACTATTACAATGAGGGTAGAAAGGAGAAAAACCAAAATGGGGTTGTTTATACACAAAACAGTAAGATTTCGCTACAGGTGGTGAATTCCAATTGTAGCGAAATTTTCACTGGTGGCACTGTTCATCAATGTTGGCTACTGTTCCATTGCTCCATGCTGCTACTATTCACACTGCACTATTCCATTTCTTCTTGCTTTGATATTCTTCATTCCCTAGCTTGGTCAAATTGATAGAAAACCATATGAAATTGATGGAAATCAACCCACTTTGTTATGATTGGATTGACATGACAATTTGGCTTCCAATTCTGCAAAACAACCGCAAATGTGCGATCAAAAGAGAATAAGAGGGACCTTAATGCGCAAATCTGTTACTAGAATGATTGGTACACAAAAAAGCAATCGCAAAACCTATAATAAATAGGTTCAAATAGCACTCACTAATCACACTCAACCTACACATTGCTAGTCCCTTAGCAATGAAAGAAAGAAAGAAAGAGAGAGCATACAAAACGATAACATAAATGATGGTCACAAAAATTATTATATTTCAAAAAGGTTGTGAATAAGTAATGCCTAACCCTAAGTAAGAATCATCAAAGCCTTGCCTAATAACTATCTCGAGAGAATGAATGCCATACAAAATGAGTATCAAAGAGCCTTAATTCGGTGAATCAAATCCGTAAACTTCCAACAAATCTAAGTGTTTGTTTGATCGCCTCTCAACAATAAATTACTAAATCGCATTTCAGCGCTACCTGCCGCCACCTAGGACAATAAATCCAACTCCAAATAGATCAGACTCCACTTTTATTCCACAAACTCTTTTTCGCTGTAGGGTGGCCGCCGAGGCTCTGAATCACCAAAGTCCGTGTAACGGGATTAACCGACAACTCCCAACCAGTGAAGGTTTAGGGGCATCAAGTCAGCGAGGATCTTCAACCACAAACTCTATAGGAAACACTCGACCAATGATTTCGAACCTCCAGCACCCATAACTCGCAACCCGCCATCCACCCGTAGCGAGCACGCTTGGCTCCCAACGCTGGCTTAGGCATCTGCTTTTGAAGGCTTTCTCACTATATACTCCTCGGACCGTGTTCGTTTCAAGACAAGCTGCTGCAATTTTTCTTCTTTTTCTTTGACTTTCTCTTTCTTTTTTTTCTTTTTTTTTTTTTTTGGAAGACACATTGGCTTCATCACGGGGGCCTCAACCCATTAAAGTGCCCACGAAACTAGGTTATCAAAGGCTTAGGAGGTTATAGCGCTTTTTCAAAGTTATTGAAGAAACCTCGATGTGCAGTGGTTAGCTGGGGGTGGAAGAAAAAGGGTCGAGCACAGAGTTCAACCGGATATCCACTAACTAGGCATGAACCACCTAAAGCATCAATAGAATTGACAGCTTCAATTTCAACCATATGCTAGACAAACACAAAAAAATTGATGCGCTTTTGAAAAAATAAGTTGTATAGTATAATAGCTTTCACGAAAAAAGGAAACCAGCAAGCCACTGGAACATAACAAAATGGGGTTTGCTCAAAATAGTAACAAAAACATAATGGTTACTTCTAACTCTCCCCAACCAAATGTCTCACGGTCCTGAATGCCTTGATTGAAAGTTAGGAATAAAGGTTACCTCCTTGATGAGATGTGATAGTTTTTAGATAGGAGACTTCGTAAGCTTTCCATCGACACCTTATTCACTCGCTTAAGCCTAAAATGAACAAGTTAGAAGAAGAAAAGAGAGAAAAGTGATAAGTTGGATCATTTTGAAAATTTCACCTTCATAAAAATTTCAAAAGTGTTCTTTCTGGTTGTTTTGATTCACACTTCCCTAAGCTTTCCAACAAACAAAACGCCTAAACGAAGTTTGATGAAAAAGTTATAGATATTAAACAAAATCAGGAGGCAAAACATGAAGAGTTTAAAATTTCACTATTCTCAAGGAAATTTTCGCTATT